>JAAGWO010000495.1:0-63989 GCA_013266205.1 Fusarium decemcellulare
CAAGTTCCTCACCGTCACCGGCTCTGCTGGTTGCGGCAAGAGTGTACTTGCTGAATGGGTCCAGGAGAGGCTTGCCCGTCCCCTCGAGCACAAGTCCTACTCTGTCCTGACATACAACTTCCCTTGGGACTCACCTGCCGAGGCAACGTCACTTGCTTGCGTCAAAAGTTTCCTCTTCCAGCTCCTTGAGCGCAGCGTGGGAGATGTTGCTCTCTATGAGAGGCTGTCACAGGCTTTTGAAGTCTACGCCAAGACGTCTAACGCTGGAAACCTGGAGGCAAGCCTTTGGGACATCCTGCGGACCGGATTGCATGCTGCTGAGCGTACAGAGACATCCTTTGTCCTGCTGACTGATGGCTGCGACGAGATGGCTGGCGGCGAGAAGAGCGTTGTTAACTTTTACAAATCTCTTCAAGGATGTGTCGCCAACCTTTCGCGGACCCATGTTATTACATTCACGCGACGCATCTCTGCCTTCAAGGATGGCTCCAGGTCCCTTGCGATTACCCAAAAGGAGGTGTTTGAAGACATTAAGACCCATCTTAGGCAGACTCTGTCCAAGTCTTGCCATTACCATGATATGGACGTGCGAGAACGCGAGCAGCTGATCGACGGCTTGATGGTCAAGTCAAAGGGCGACTTCCTATGGGCATTCTACGTCGGTCGCCTCTTGACCCGAGAAACCTCGTGCGACTCATTCCGCGCTGCAAGCAAGAAGATCAGCGTTGGTATCTCGGATGTGCTTCGCGCTGCCGTGGATCGTTTGAATATCAAGAACAACGACATGTTACGGCATCTTTTGTCCTTCATGCTCATCACAGAGACTCCTTTCGCCGTTGAGGAGATTGCCGAGCTTCTTGCTACGGACCTTCACAAGCGAGCCATGGCTGCTACTGCAGTCAACATTTCCAAGTTCGTGTCTGAGCACTGCAATGACCTGATCATTGTCCGCAGCGGCCGTCTCCATTTCCGCAACTCGGTCGTTCAGGCATATATGAGGGACTTGCTCGGAAAGTCGCTCCTCTCGTCCAAGGAGGCTCACAGAGAGCTGACTCTCAGGATGCTTCTTTACGCGCGACTCAACCTCGATGATGACCAGGAGCTGCTTGTCGATGAGTTGGAAGACTCGGTCGTCGATGCTGTGCTCCATCGCCATCACTTGATCGGCTACGTCATGCGAAACTGGGTTGTACACTTCAGACACGCCGGTTTTGTCGCCTCAAACGGGGATGTCACCCTGCCTAACGGCTTCCGCGACATTTTCCCCGAGTCTGTCATGTTCACTCTTTTGGAGCGACCTTGCTGGCGTAGGTATCATGGCCATCAAGAAGCCCTTCATCTGCACGAGCTCACCCTCCGCATCCGAGAGTCTTGTTTTGGCAAGCAACACGTTACGGTCCTGCAGAATCTCATCACCCTGGGCCATGTCCACGTCAAGTTCTCGACCTCTACAGATTCTGCTACTTGCGGAGCGCGGTACTTTTACCGCGCCGCCAAGCTGGGAGAGATTATCTTGTCAAAGACCAGCGTCGTTGTTGGCACGTGTACTCACCTGTTCTTGAGCTACACTGAGACCATCGTCATTACCAAGCGGACAGAGATTGTGGAATACCGCGAGGAGATGATCCGCTTCTGGATTGAGATCTGCAAGCACAAGCATGGCAAGTCTAGTGACGAGGTCATTTGCTGGTACGAGAAGCTTGCCAAGCTCTACATCGATATCAAGGAGGAATGGCGCGCCACTGTTGTCTACAAGGAGCTTTACGAGATCATCGTCATCCGCTTCGGCAAGAAGTCTCCCGAGGCCGGAAGAGTCGGCTCTTTCTTTGGTACGCTGGACATTGTGCTCAGAGGCGAAGATGGCGATAAGGGCATCGGTGAGCTTGAAGAGTTCATCTTTGAAACCAGCGAAGAGCTCGAGATCCACGACCATCTCTGCATTGCCATGATGATCAAGTTGGCAAAGTCTTACCATGCCTGTGGAAAGTACTACCTGGCCGAGAGGCTCTTCATTAGTCTCTGGCGCCGTATCTCTATCACTTGTAGAGTCAAAGCGAGCATTGAGGTGCACATTGCCAAGATCCAGATTGCTCTCGAGTATGTCAGGTTCTTACGGGAACGGAAGCGCTCAGAGGAGGCAACTAATATTCTTATCTGCCTCTGGGCCGAGTACGAGCACCATCACTGCGAAGGCCAGACTCTTATCATCTGGATCAGAGAGCTTGGAACGGTCTGCCGTACCTTTGGCCTCTTCAACATTACCATCAGCATTTTCACCAAGGTCTGGGGCTGGTTCAAGGGTTGTGGCAAGGGCGAAGATGAGGAAGCTCGACGCACTACAGTCCTCATCACCGAGGTCGTGGAAGAAGTCACAGAGACAATCACCACCACCAAGACGACTACTACGACCACAACTGAAGTGACCGAGACTGTGGTCAAGGAGATCTACGAGACTCATTATCATCGATGCAAGAAGACCAAGGTGGATCATGCCTTCTTTTCCTCATGCATGGCTTTGATCGGCCTCTACTTTGAGCACCGCAAGTGGTCCGAAGCCGAAGTCATCATCAAGAGAACTCTTGAGATCACTTGGAAGGCTGTCTTGAGCACCGATGTCAAGATAACCCTGTCTGAGCACTCAGTTAGGGAATGCGTTCTCGTGGCGCGCCGTCTTGCCAAGTGCTACCACCACCAGGGCCTCTTTGAGAAGGCTGAGCACATGTATCTGCGCATCTACTACGCCTGTCTCACTTCTCTGGCCCTGGAGGATAAGCTGCTCTGCGAGACCCTCACGGTCCTCATCGAATTCTATGAGGAGCATCACCGCCATGAGAAGGTGATTGAGATTTATGTCGAGATCCTCGAGAGATACAAGAAGCACCTGGGCCATACCCATCACCTGACCATCAAGACATTGTATCACTTGGCTCGCCACTGCAAGCTTATCGGTCACAAAGATGTGTATACCTATTACCTCGAGATCGTCACCATTCTCAACAAGGACATTAAGCACTGCCACCGTGATGCATTTGAGGCTTCTATTTTCCTCATCCGCCACTACCACACTCGCAAGATGTGGACTGAGCTGCGGAACATCTGCGTCTTCATGTGGGAGACTATATGTCATCACCATGGAGAATGTGAGTTGACCCAAGAGATCATCTGCGAGATCTACGAGAAGTACACATACGTGCTCGAGGTCCACATCAAGGTTGAGTTCTCGGTACTCTACAAGATCTCGGTTCAGTATAAGGAGGTCGTCAAGACGGTCTGTGGCGGGGATTCCCATGCTTTTATCTTGGCTCTGGTTGCCTTCGCCAAGATGTGCGAGAAGCATGAGAAGCATGAGCATGAAGCTGTCACCGTCTACGAGGAGGTCATCAAGAAGACCACCACGATCAAGACCACTACGACTACTGTCACTGAGACCACCGTCCAGACAGTCAAGAAGCGTCTGTCGAAACTGTATGTGACTGTCATCACCTCGGGCAGGGGTGGATCGACCACCAATATTCCTCTGGATCGGGCTATTCAGGTTTGTATCGAGACCTACGAGCATCTCAAGATCACGCTTGGTTGCTGGCACGAGGAGACGCTCAAGCAGCTCCAGTACATCGTCACGCTGTACCACAAGTGCAACACCAAGGAGACTCACATCAAGATGATTCAGCTCCTGGAAATCTCAGTCGTTGAGATCATCACCTCCTTGACGGTTACCACAACCCTTTTCAGGGCTGCAATCACGCTGGCATCAATCTACGTCAGTGCCAATCTCGTCCAGCAAGGCCATGCACTTCTCCACCAGCTGCGACATCTCATCATCTTCCGAGGTGAGATGCCGAGTAGCGAGATCACTATCAAACTGGATGCTCACCTGAGCAAGCTGGTGTTCGTGTTCTTGAGCGCTTTCGAGCAGGGTCTCTGCGGCAAGGATTGCGGCACCACCTACTCGGAGATTATGGCCACCATTATCTTCGAGTCGCTGCTCTATGAGGAGTACTCTCGTGTGATTGAGCATGAGAAGAACCTGGAGATCGTCTTGGAGTGCGGAGCCAAGCTGCGGTGCTTCTGGGAGGAGCACAAGCGCGTTCAGCTTCTGGCGATCCTTGATAAGAAGCTGCTCCAGCTGTTCAAGACCGAGTACGCGGCCTACTTCAAGGGAGTTGGCGACGACCACATCCGTATCTTCTACTTCGCTGTGCTTGGTGAACTCGGAAGAGACCGTGGCGCTACCAAGCTCGACTTTGCCCTTCTCGCTTTCAAGGCCGGCAGCGCCAAGGTCAAAGCGCTCCTCGAGGCAAACGACTGGATCTGTGCTCAGCAGCTCGGCCACTGCGTCTTCCACTTTGCCAAGAACAAGAGGCTGTACCAGCGCCCCAGCTGTATCCAGTACGGCTACAAGCTGGCTGAATTCCTGGCAGGCATCGACGTGCCGCACCCGTCTGCCCCCAAGGACGAGAAGATTAAGGAGCTGATGCTGGCTACTTCGCGTGAGATCATGACGGAGGTTCTTGCCGCTTTCCGTGCCGCCAACATTGACTTCCTCAGCCTCCGTTTCGAGGATATCTCTGGCCTCATTCGCTTGCTCGGTGCGCAACGCAACTGGGACGAGCTTGAGGCTCTCCTTCACCGTCTTTGGCACGCTCGCGAGACCATGCAACGATCTGGTGGCTGGTCTCCTGCCACAGTTCTCGAAATCGGCAAGCTGCTCGTTCACGCAAAGTACGCCCGCACCGATGTTTCTGGAGCCATCGACACGGCCGAGCTGCTCTGCTACAACTTGCGACGCAGTAGAGGCCGCCTGGACCTGGAGACTTTGGCCTTCTCGCGCCTTCTCGCCAGCCTGTACACATCAACTGGTCAATCCGCGAACGCCATGTCTGTCCACGAGTCTGTGTTACGCGAGATAACCTCGTGCTGCCATGGAAACGAATTTGGTCAGGCCTATCCCGATCGCCAGCGGCTGATTTTCGAGGCACGACTGCATCTTGAGCTTCTCAAGGCTGCTCACCACCAGCTCAAGGGATGGACCAAGCCTGCTTCTGAGTTTAAGGAGGTCCATGACCGCCTGAACAGCGGTCTTGGCCTCGAACTTCCTCCCTTCGACAAGTGGTGTGGCACCGTGCTGGACAAGAGCCTTGAGGGAGGTAGCTACCTCGCCCCGAGGGAATGGAAGATTCAGAACCATACGAAGGGTATTGTCGTGAGGAGGCCGGTTTCTCGCGAGAAGCCGCAAAATGGGCTGGACGTGGTTCACACCGCGCGCCGCTGGTGGTTGGTTTATTAAATGAGATATGCATGAGGATTGGGTATACGAAGCATGTGGAACGTCTGTCATTACGGGTCTGGGGATTCCTTTTGTATTAATATGTTCGAGTATTGGGAAGCCATTCTTTGGAAGGGGCGCATGTTTTGTCAGGACACTTTCCTTGAGGGTAATATTATTTCGGGGTTTAATCACATTTGTTGGAATAGTCTATGCATTATCTAAAATGGTATCTATATATTCGTTACTGGAAGCCCACATCACCCCGTGCTTAGATCGCCAGGACGGCAGCGAGGCCCATGATAACTCCTCCAAGATGCACACTGCTAGAGACAGCGCCGTTTCCTGTTGACGAGGGCGCTGCAGCATCTGATACGGCTTCACTCGAGGCGGCGGCTGTAGTCTCGGATCCAGACTCGCCTGTGGCGGTGGCCTCGCTGTCTGAGGCTGTATCATCAATTGAGGTTGCAGTCGTCTTGGATCCAGTGTCGGTTTTGGTGGTGGTTTCTTCGCTTTCGGTGGCGGTCTTTGTTTCCGTTGCGTCTTCGGTGCTTGTCCCATCCCCTGCAGTCTTTGTCGTAGACGTCTTTCGAGTCACTGAAGAAGTCGTAGAACTCGATTCATCGTCGTCTCCAGCAGCCTTGACCTGCTTCTTGACCCATTGGGCGACATCATGGGTGAAAACGTCAAAGTAGTTCAAGTGTGTCTTGACTACGTCGCCTTGAGCGCAGATGGGGTCCGTCTCAACGCAGTAGTTGTGCAGTACGTCTCCATACTTGGCCAGGTTGGCGAGCTGGTCACCGGGTCGCGGGAAGAGGCCATCCTTGCCAGCGCCGGTGAGGACATTGTAGGGTTGATTGGCTGTATGGCGCGTGTCACCAAAGATCATGGCCGCGACAACTAGAACATGCCTTGTAAGCATAAAGCATCGGCACACCGATAAAGTCCGAACTCACTCTTGCTACCCGGCCGAGATGCCGGATCTAAGCCCTTGTTGGGCTTTTGCACACAGTCCTGGAAGAAGACGCCTCCTCCGCCACCAAGGATATCGCCCACGACGTGCCCTCCCTGAGAGTAGCCGCTCACCACGAGCTTCGAGTCTGGACATTTCTTGTTGTAGTCGGTGATCTGCTGGATGCCGTTCTTGGCGCCCTCAAAGACCGAATCGCAGTAGGGCGCCTCGAGGGGGTTGTAGAACTTGATGTCTTCGTAGTCGCAGCTGTCGAGACCTGAGCAGATGGCACCGGCCAGTTTTCCCTGGCGACCTGGATAGGGCTCATTGTTTCCCTTGGCGAGGAAGACGTGTACGTCTTTGCAGTCCGAGTCGCGCGCACCCAGAGAATGGCTCTCGACTGCGGCTGCGAGGATCAAGGGCAGGGCAAAGGCTTGCTTCATTGTTGCTGTCTTGAAGCTCACCGCGAGAAGGAGAAAACGGTCAAGACGTCACCCAAGCAGAACCCCGTTTCATCTTTCTCGCCAGGGATGCCCTGGGCGCGGCCCGGGTTTTAAGCATCTGGGCGAGTCAAGATACGACATGGGACGATCGCTCAAATGACGATAAGCGTCCAATTGAGGCCTCAAGCCCCTTGCAAACTCGGTTCCTGTTCCTGCGTAGGGGCCGCCTATCAGGACACTCGGGAATGGGAAAATGCCCCGTTTGGGCGGAGCCGTGGAGCAAAGCGAGTTTGACAAGCTTGGTTTCGTGGTGGAGCGGCCAGGGGGTTTTACGAGTTTGTGAGGGTGGATCGCCATCAAGTTTCGCAAAGTTCGGCGACACCGGACGGTAAGTGGTTAGCTAGAATGGTAGATGGCCTATTACTAAGGTCGGTGAGGTAGTCGTCTATTAAAAGACGACACAGTTTATAAGAGAGTTTGGAGTACACAAAGACATCTGGGCAAAGTCATATTTCATTCATTCGTAAACAACTCATATTACAACATTGTCCTGACTGACATAGGTATCGGGGTATCAATAGCATAGCCGCCATCTACAGCAGATATCTGTAAGTCGGCGCCATGTCACCAAGCTCAGTCTTTTCCTCCTCCGAGAGCTCGTGCTGGGGCGGGTTCGCATCCCTCTTCTTGTTTTCCGACCAGACCACGATTCCGTAAATGATACACGAGATGATGGACAGGATGGTAAAGGCGATGCAGATGGAGTAGCCCGGGATGAACTTGGGCGAATCCTTCTTGAGGAAAGCAAAGACGGCGATGATACCACCAATGTTTCCGAAGCCGACTTGCCAGGCCGAGCCAATTGAGCGTCTATGGTGACCTCCCAGGTTCATGTTGAACCAGCACACGATAATGGGCATGGCCGTGTATGCGCCCATGGCGACGAGGAAGAGAGCCGCGTACTGGACCTTGGTGTTGTCATGGACAGACAGGAGGATAGCGAAGCCAGAAATTGCGACAAGGATGGCAAAGATGGCAAATCCAGCGCGATGTCGGACTTTGTCAGAAATAACAGCGATGACCATGGAGAAGCCGAAAGCGACAGCCCACGGCGGCACGCTGTGCAGCTGCGTCTGGACCGCGCTGTAGCCGTACGTCTTGATGATACCGGGGGCAAAGTAGGCGTAACCGTAGGCAGGAACGATGAGTCCAAAGTACATGAAACCGCCGAGGATGATCTTGTAGTCCTTGAGGATCTTGATGACGTCGCCAAACGTGGTCTTGCGCTCGGCGCCGGAGCTGCCCTGGTCAACCCGGAGCCTCGCGGTGATGTAAGTCCTCTCTTCTGGGGTGAGCCACTTGACCTCCTCGGGGAAGTCGGGCAGCAGAAAGTAGAAGAAGAAGCTGACAAAGACGGTGAGAGCGCCCTCGAGGATGAAGATCCAGCGCCAGCCGGCGTATCCCCTCATACCACTCATCTCACCAATGGCCGCAGCGAGCAGACCGCCAAAGGCACCGGCGAGAGTGGTGCTGTTGAAGAAGAACGAGTATCGACGCTGGGCTTCGTGTCGGCGGTACCACATACCAATAAGGTAAAAGGCTGTGCGCAGTGTAAGTAGAGTATTAACGCTGGATGTGTTCAATTCGACTAACCTCCTGGAAACATGCCCGTCTCAAAGACACCGAGGAAGAAACGTGTCGCGATCAGTCCGCTATAGTTCTGGACAAAGCCCTGCAGCAGAGTCGTGAGGCCAAAGGCGAACATGTTGAGGCTCAGCCAGATATGGGGCTTGAAGCGCTTGAGCAGGATGTTGGAGGGGATCTCAAAGAGGATGTATGGCACGAAGAAGACGACAAGCGCATTGTTGTACATTGTCTTTTCGAGCCCGAGCTCCTCTGAGAGGCCGTAGACGTCGGCATTGGCGATGTTGACACGGTCTGAGTGGCGCGACGGGTTAGTTGAAGTTCCTTGCGATGTGAAGGGTTCACGAACCGAGAAAGGCCAGCAGGTACATGATGCAGAGGAATGGAATGACATGGAGGTCAATCTTGGCCATGAGCTTGCGATCGGTGGTGCCAGGTGGACAGGTCACCACCTCGAGGCCGTCAGCGTGGACATCGTTGGGGCTGGCACCGGGGCGTTCAGGGTCGAACGACACGGGCGACTCTGCGCCATTGTGCTTCTCATCGCCGCTGAGAGCCATTGTGAGTTGTGTCTTGCGCGTTTCTCCCTTGGGTGATCCTTCAGTTGCTTGACACGAGGCGAAGGAGGAGAAGGAGAGAAAAGCGACAGCAAAACAAGGTGGTTGAGGAGAAGGAGGAGGACGATGTTAAGGTTGAGGGGAGCAGCAAATATTAATAAAAGCTACGCAACGAGGGGACCCTGCAAGTCTCGGATCCGGCCCGTCACCTTGGCTACTGGGTCGCACGACTCGCCTCTTGTCGCATCCTTTCCCTTTTGTCTAAGAGTAAGACGATCGGAGCCGAGGTCGGGCAGAGACAAATCTTGAGAGTCAAGTCTCTGCCATTGGACCTCCACTGTTGGGGCTAGACGGGGGCCCTACCAACCCCGCAAAGCATGGGCTTGACCAGGGACAGCAGGTCAAGTAACCTTGACAATTGGGCCGCGCGGGACCCCGTGGAGAAGAAAAGTCTGCTGGTTAATTAAGAGTCTACCGATGTCGCTCTCTGAGAGTAATGGGCTTTTGTCATTGATGGACTCTATCTTGACTCATTGAAGATCCGGCCTGTTCTCCCGAGTGAGTCTCTGAGGCTGAGAAGCAAACAAACCCTGGTCAACCCACTCACCGAGATCCCCCAAGTCTCTCTAGTCTCTAGTCTAGTGGCTGCTCGGAATTAAAACTCTGCCAAAGCCCGTAGATGCATCTCAACGCCACAGCCGAGGTGCCGTCTTGGGGGCCGGGCGGCGGCTCTGCTTAGCAGCCAAGGCTTCTCCCACGGCTTGGCCGACAGTTCAATGGCTTGAACCTCAACCACCATCATTCGAGAGTCGAGACTCAAGCCGGCCCGTCGCACGGTCTTCAAAACAACCCCCGTCAACACACACTCTCAGCTCTGACTCCAAAGCCACAAAATGCATGGAACCTCTGCAAACGCGCCTTGACATCTGCCGCCTGACGCCATCATCAAAAGAGGAAGCTCATCAGGAGCATTTGCACCATCCATCCCCACGGGGAATGTCTCTCCTCGACGGGATTCGAGCTCGGGGTTTTAAAGTCGGACCAAAGGAGGCCGTGATCGCCATTTTGCTGGGGTCGTTGTCCAATCTCAATTGTTCTATCCTGGTTTGTGGTCATGAGTCTTCACCCCTCACTAGCCCCCATGGCTTCTCCAAGGATCCGCATCCTGTCTCCGAACAACCAAGTCGCTGACGCTTGCCTTATGGGATACTTCAGCTCTCTCCATTGTGAACTGCCATTTTGAGGTCGAATTGAACAAAATATTATTTCACCTCACTCACTGGAACAACTAGCCTCCAGGTTGTAACGTGCCTTGTACACAGATCCCTAGGTTGCTTTCGGCTGTCATCAGAAATGATATCATTGGGTTGCCTCAAGTGGAGGTTGGAGAAGTTACCCGCAAACTCCGCGCCTATCCCCGGCCTGACCCATCGTGAAACATCATCTTGACGACAGTCGCGGCAGATCCCATCAAGCCCGTATCATTCAATCGTCTCTGCCTATTTAAAAGTCTCCATCGACGAAAGGTTTGTCAACTAGAGCCTAGAACTAAACTAAATCGACCATGGCGGCATCAGAACACAACAAGTACGGACCAGGCTACGGTGCTTCTCAGGTCAGACACCACGAGTGGCGCACAGCTGAAAATAGCAGCGAGCACTTGCTGCCAAAGCTCAAGGCCATCGTAAAAGACAATCCCACGCTGAAACTCCTCGATGTCGGCGCGGGGTCCGGCACAATCTCAGCATCGCTGGCAAAGTACATGCCTCAGGGCCAAGTCGTTGCTACCGACATATCCGACGAGATTCTCGTCCGGGCAAGAGAGTATGCCGAGTCCCAGGGCATCAGCAACATAAAGTTTCAGCAAGCCAATGTCTTTGAGCTTCCGTTTCCAGACTCGGCCTTTGACATTACACACGCACACCAGGTCCTCTGTCACTTGGACAAACCTGCCGACGCTATCCGGGAAATGTTAAGAGTGACGAAACCTGGGGGAACCTTGAGTCTGCGCGAGAGCGACATGCATATGTGGTGTTTCTGGCCGGAGCTGCCGGGGCTCTTCAAGTTTCATGAGAATCAACTCAATATACTGGAGGCGAATGGCGGGCAAGTCAAAGGAGGCCGTCAGCTCGTCTCCTGGGCCTTGAAAGCTGGAGTAGCGCGTGATGATATAACTGCAAGCTTCGGGACCTGGTGCTATAGCGCGCCGGAGGACAGGAGAGCTTGGGGTGAGTGCCGCCATACCTGGAGACAGACTATCAGAATGTACTGACATTTTCCAGCCGAATCCATGAAGGGGAGATTGACAACTGGTCATATACGCACAACATCTATCGAGCTAGGTCTTGCAACTGAGAGCGACCTGGATGAAATGGTTGAGGCCTGGAATGAGTGGATGGAGACGGACGACGCGACCCTTGGCATCATGAACGGTGAAGTCTTGATAGAGAAGAAGTAGGATGACGTGGATGAATGATTTGAATTCAACTTACACTAATTGAGTTTTGGAAATACATGCACGCTCGGCATTGCTTTCTGAGAGTTTGATAAAGAGCCATGTTTGATAATTCGAATCCGGTCTTGCGTCTACGGTTAATTTCGTCGACTATTACTTCCTCCTTCCACCTCGAGATATAATTCCACAAACTTTCTTTGTTGAAATATAGTACTCACTCTTCCAATCAGCGTATCCAATGGCTTTTCGATGACTAGAAAAGCACTCTCACACCCTCACTCGAGCACATACCTCCACTCCCCTTGACCCAGCAGATTTGGCAATCTTGCAAAGAGGCGCCCAGGCTCCCAGAATTGCCGTTACACCAGTACAGAGAATCATAGGTCCGTACTTGGTCGCATAGCCCAGGGCATCACCTGTCGAGATGGAGTGTCCTGCAGAGATAAGCGCTCCACTAACCGGGCCGGCAACCACAAATCCAAGACCTCGGCCACCAAGAAGCATCCCGAACGCCAATGATGTGTCGATGGACGCATTGTCGCCTTTGATTTCCTGCAAGGCCCCTGACCATGTAGAGCTGAAGCCTCCTGCAAAGAAACCGTAGAGGATCACAAAAACAACCATGGTACTGATGTGACGGCTCATGCCCCATAGGAGGAAGACAGGGAGTGCACTTCCCAAAGATGATAGTAGAATCACCTTGGCAGCAGAAGTCTTGTCACCTAGCATGCCGTGCAGGAGTGATCCAGGGACCGAGGCAAGCGAGAAGAGTGCCAAAAGAATAGGACCGGTGACGGATGAGAGCCCAATTGTGTTGGCGTAGCTGGCGAGATAAGTGCTCGGCATCAAGTATCCCAGAGACTGAACGATGACGCCGATCTGAAACATCCAGAACGAAGCAGATCCAAGGAAAGCGAAACTGATTGGTCGTGGTCGCGAGTCGCGACTTGGGTTAAGCCGTGGCTTCAGGAAGAAGAGCGTTGGTAACGTCATTGCCGCAGATGCAACCGTCCAAGAGATAAGAGTGGCTCGTAGACCAAATTTCTGTAGCAGAACGTTGAACAAAAAGGGCATGGCAACGCCAACGGCCGACTTGCCAGCCCACATAACTCCATGCGCGAAACCCTTTCTCTCAACGAACCATTCGTCCATGTAGAGCGAAATCGGGCTGAAAAGCAAGCTGCACCCAATAGCATAGAGGACACCCTGCGTGGCAATGAGGCCTGCCACATCCTTCACAAAAGCTGAAGATGTCAAGCTGATGACGGTTACGGCTAGTCCAAGCGGACCACACCATCTTCGAAGATAGGGATATCGATTGAGGGCGATAAAAGCCAAGGGCATCATCAAATACATGATTCCCGTCTGAGATGCACCAATAGAAGCAATGGCGCTTGGTGATGTGCCGAGCTTCTCGTGTGAGGTGTAATACTCCTGGAAGATGCCGAACGAGACAGAGTATCCTACAACGGTGCTGCGTTAGCTTCTATGACGGCCGTTGATGGGGTACGGCATACCCCAGATTGGAGCTTGTGCAATGGTGCAGCAAGCAAGAGCCGTATATGCACCACGACCTCGGTCTGTTGGTGGGAGTGCATCGATAGGAGCTGATTCGGCTTGCTGTTCTGTCTCGCTCGCATTGCCAGCACGAATGCTGGCGAGCTCGTGAGAAGTTTCAGTCACCATGGCTGTGTTTACGATGTAAAGATTGAATTCCCATTCTACGTGCACAATAATTCCAAATCTTTTAAAGGTGAGATATGAGTCAATTTGCTGGTCCTCGGTGAAGACATTTATTTCCGTTTTTGGCAGCTTAGAGTGAGGAGAAGATGTCACTCTCAGTGGTCGCACTACCAGCTGCTAAGCTAGGCCAATTGGACCCATGACGATGACGACATGGGTAGCCCCCGCGACGACGTCCCTGAATATTTAGCTGGAAAACTCTTCTTGATGACTGGGGCATGGTCCTGGCATCGGATAAACCATGACAATCGCCACTACCGAGCGGGGTTCAGGTGAGGCCAGCCAGCCACAAACAATTCGAGACGTGGATGAATTTGCATCCAATTGAAGATGGCCGCCACGTGCCACAGCATCTGCGCGTCGCCGGCGGTGAGCTGGCAGAGGCTTCACGGTCCGGGGAAGCGATGTAAGCTGCATCTCCGACCCCGCATCTTGTCTGAGGCGGTTCTGATATAAGAGTATTGGCTACAAGCAAGGCATTCGAAATGTCCTTAGATACTCGGTAAAATAGTTTGAAACATTAGGCCAGCTAGTTCTAGACATTCCAGAGCTAGTTGAACAGGGTGACATTACCCTCACGGGAGGAGGGTGGTTGGTGCCGGCTGCAAGGGCGGACGGGACGGCAAGGTCGGGTGACGATAATCTAATCTGATCAATTGACGTAGCTTCCTCTGATATATCAATATTCAATAGATCCAGGAGCGATTGAGCCTAATTGCTACCTAAACAAGCAAGTGGACCGCCGGAGCGGGTACGACTACACTGGATAGTGTCTTATCCCGATATTCGGAGCATCCTGTTTTGAGTCATAAATAAAAAGCCTTTAAAATCATGCACTTCGCCTCCCCACGCTTGATACGTTAGCATCCCACCCCAGCACACACTACAGCAACTTTCAGAACCCAATTGACGCTTCCGAACAAGCATCATATGCCACGAAGACAATGTGGTCACCTAACCATCCCATCTCTCACCACACCAGCCACACCATGGGCAATGGTGCGAGCAGCAGCAACTCTGGTGCAGAAAGCAACGGGCCCAGTGCCGTCGGCCACCATACCAGCCACACCATGGGAAATGGCGCCAGCAGCAGCAGCAGCGGCGGCATACGTGGGAATGGCGGATCCCAGGATGGAGATGGTGCGGGTTGCTCCTCTCATCACGCCGTTGAACCCGTCACTGACTCTTCTGTCTCAGGCCGACCTCAAGACACTGTCTTGGAAGCCACCCTAACGACCCCTGCTTCCGAACAGTTGAACTTTACTCCTACCCCTAACGAGCTTGATGATGATAATGCCCGAGATGTCTCCTCCATGTGCTCTTCCACCGTTCTCTCGCGCGGAACCGACGATTCAGACGATGGAAACCAGACCGACACTACTTCCATGCGGTCTTCCAACAACCTCTCCAACTTCCGCATCATTGACACAACGCTGAGGGAGGGCGAACAGTTTGCCACGGCCTATTTTACTACTGAGCAGAAGATGAAGATTGCCAAGGCGTTGGACGAATTCGGAGTGGAATATGTAGGACCATCTACCTGAGCCACTGAGTATGCATCACGGACCTGCTAACACGATTCATCAGCTCGAATTGACCTCGCCGGCTGCTTCTCCGCAGTCCAAGGCTGACTGTGCTTCCATCTGCAAGATGGGCCTCAAGGCCAAGGTATTGTGCCATATTCGATGCAACATGGATGACGCGAGAGCCGCTGTTGAAACCGGCGTCGACGGAATGCAAGTTCAACCCTCAAAATCAAATTGTGCCTGACTAACCATGTCGACAGCAACTTGTGCATTGGCACTTCTACCCAGCTCATGTCGCACTCGCACGGCAAGGACCTTGACTGGATCGCCGAAAAGGCCAAGGAGGTCATTGCATTTGTGCAGGCGAACAACATCGAGGTTCGCTTCTCCGGCGAGGACTCGTTCCGCTCCGACTTTTCCGAGATCCTGAAGCTCTACTCGCTCTGTGATCGGCTCGGAGCGAACCGCGTTGGCATCGCAGACACGGTGGGTGGCGCGACTCCGCGAGAGGTCTATGAAAAGATCTCAACCCTCCGAGAGATTGTGGACTGTGATATCGGAACGCACTTCCACAACGACACTGGCTGCGCCATCGCCAACGCCCGCACCGCTCTCGAGGCGGGCGCCACCCACGTCGACACTACGGTGCTGGGCATCGGTGAGCGTAATGGCATCACCTCCCTGGGTGGCCTCGTCAAGTGCTTGATGTACAACGACCCCAACTACATTCAGAGCAAGTACAAGCTCGAGAAGCTCCCTGAGATCGAGCGTCTGGTTGCAGAGGCTGTCTCTATTGAAGTTCCTTTCAACGCCCCCAAGATTGCAAACTTTTGATTAAACTCGGCTGCACTGGCTTGGATAACTGGCGGAAAGGATAACAGTCATTACCTACATTGCAACAAGAGGAAATACCGTTACACTCATTACATACTTAGGTAGAACACACAACATGGCCTTCTTGGTGTCAATGCCTTGTTAGCTGTCTTGTAAAAAAGCGGCGGCGAGGTGCATTGATATTCACAGAGGCACAACATATAGTTCACTTCAATAGGTATTTTCATCTTTTTATTGGATACTACAAAAATTGGACAAATTGTGATCATATCGCTTCATCACAGCCTGGCGCAAATCACTCTTCAGGCTTCATTGACACCACCCACCCGCACGCCATTGCTCTTCACCCCAGGCTCTACAAACCACACCAAACACCTTGCACACCATGACATGATTTTCGGTTTTTAGAAGCCACCGTTGGGGTGGATGAGCACTTTGGTGTATCCGTCAATTCGCTTGTCAAACTTTTCGTAGGCAACCTCTGCGTCCTCAATGTTGATCTCGTGCGAGACAACGAAGCTGGGCTTGGCCCGGCCGGCGATGATCAGGTCTCGTAGGTAGCGGTTGTAAGACTTGACGTTGCACTGGCCAGTTCCGAGGGTGAGACCCTGTGGCCATGTTAGTAGTTGTAGCAGAGGGGAAAGAAGAAGCACATGCCTTCTCGAAAAGCTTGCCAAAGCTTAGGCTAATCATGCCCTTGGCTGAGGCCTCGTCGGAAGCACCGGGATCACTGAGAATTAGTGTCAGCCAACTCGTCTCGCTGCAGGATAGGATATCACCAACCTGGGGACATAGAGTCCTGGAATACCCAGACCACCGCAAGCCCTCGTCACACGGATCATGTTCTCAAGGACAATATTGGGCTGCTCAGTGTCACCGCTCTTGCCAACGGCCTGGTAGCCGACAGCATCAACGGAGCGGTCAACCAACTCGCCGCCGTTGCCCTTGATAATCAAGTCAACTGCATCACCCTTGGTGAAGTCAATGGGCGTGCAACCAATCTTCTCAGCAGCCTGGAGACGCTCAGGGACACGGTCGACGACAAAGACTCGGGAAGCACCGCGCAGGACGGCAGAGTATGCGGCCATGAGACCGACAGGGCCGGCGCCAAAGACGGCGACACTCTCGCCGGACTGGAAGCCCGAGATTTCCACGCCATGCCAGCCTGCTTGGGTCAGATGTGGTCTTGGATAAAATTCAAAGGAAGATGAGTGTCCATACCAGTGGGGAAGATGTCTGGGTAAACGATTAGCCATTGATTTGCATCGTAGACGGAGGGGTGCTTACCAGCAAGCAGAATGAAATCAGCCTCGTGCTCCTTGCCCGCAGGCAGCTTGAGGGCATTGAAGTCGGCATAGGGAACACGGATGTACTGGGCCTGACCACCCCGGTATGGGCCCATGGCCACGTAACCATACGCACCTCCGGCAAAGCCGGGATTGACACCAGTGCAGAAAGCAGTCCTGCCCTCCTCGCAGTTGCGGCAGCGCCCGTCGGCAACGTTGAAGGGCATGACAACACGGTCACCCTTCTTCAGCAGAGTGACACCCTCGCCGAGCTGCTCAACGATGCCCATGTTCTCGTGGCCTGGGAAGAGGTTAGTGATCGAATCTCGGGCTGGTTAGACTAAGAGGTCTTACCGAAGGTGATGCCGGGCTCAGCGGCTGTTCGACCCTCGTACATGCTGCACGATGTAAGTGAATGTGTTCTTGATTCAAAGATCCATTGCCTTCTACTTACTGCAAGTCAGAACCGCAAATGGCGGCCTTTGATAAAAGTTAGCAATTCAACCCCGCTCGGTAAGGAAGCAGCAGATCTTACGGTGGTGACCTTGACGATGACATCGTCGGGATGCTGAAGCTTGGGAAGCTCAATGTCTTCGACCTTGACCTTGAAAGGGCCTTGGTAGTTGACAGCCTTCATTGTCTGAGTTGCCATTTTGACTCAAGCGTGTGTAAATGTGATGTCTCGGTTGAACAGTAACTTTGCTGACACCAAGATGAAAGTGAGGAGAGAGTCCGGGGGTTCAAATAAGATTCTCCTGGCACACGGTCATGTTGACAAACAGCATTTATAACCCCGCGCTTTGGCAGCCACCATGTTCCCCAGAATGGCAGGGGGGGTTGCGTTGGATCGGGCTTCTTACCGTCTATTACCGTCCGCTCTAGAAACTGAGATGCGGGGAAGCCGGGCGCTAAGAGCCCGGAATGTGCTGCCACAGGGAACTGGATGCGGCAAGACGTGAGGAGTAACTCGGGTTGAGGGGGGCATAAATCGGCGAAATTGTCCCAAAAGAGGCCAGTGGACTTGCTGCTACGCCCCTCGACGGGCTCTTCTCCATTCGAGGCGAGTGGAGGGGGGGAGATAGCTCGGCGTCTGTACTAGTTCTCTGACCCACTACTCGATGATCGCCAAATGAGGAAGATCCCTCCGCTCAGGTAGACGTGAGCCAAGGCGGATGGTGCTTCAGTTGAGGGGAACGATATCCGCGTGGTCTTTGGGCGAGGCCGAGGGAGGAGCGGGAATTGGAGAGACGATCGTTCACGGAGGAAAGGCCGGGTGCTTTTATACGTCTGCGGATGCAGTGCGTTGGCTGGGGGTTGGTTCGTTGGCGCACTTGTTCGTCAAGGTTTAGAGTGACATCCAATCATTGTGAGAATAGCCGTCCTTAACGGCTGGCCGTAACAAGACTTCGACCTGTGTTTCTAGACATGTTCTTGCTAGACCGATTGCTTAGATCGATTCGGGCCTAACCCCTTCGCCTGGACTCGTTGAATGGGTAGAAATTGTATGTCGTCGATGACTTGTTGCTCCAAGAAAATCAAATGACAATCTTGGGCAACCCCAACCGGATACCCATTCTAAGTAGATCCTTGACGACAGAGCCAGAAATTCGATTGGCGGCAGAACTGGTTGCCTAAGTGGCACTCTCTCCATGTGTGGTCGAGCAGCTGGACAACCTGGGAGTTCGAGAGTATCGACATAGAAGAGGTAATCGAGGAATAGGTACTCGTGTCGACAAGATCGAACAAATTTTGGCTCTTGCTCAAACCCACCTGGAGAAGGTCAGTCATTAGATGCCGTTGGATCCGATGAAAGGATATCACCGCTCAGCTCTTTTGGCCGCATTCCAAGGCAAAGATAGACACTCGTCGCGTCAGAAAGCCGTTGTCACGCGGTCTGTGGACGCCATAGCAGAATGGCCCATTGCAATAGCAATAGTCCACAAGGGCAGTAGCACAGCCTGATTGATCTATAATGGTTGTTCGGAGTTTTCTACGCCAGTCTCCTTGAAGACAGTTCAGCCTGGTGCCTATGATTCCCACCAGAGAAGCAGCAGTCACCATTCACAAATCCATCGCTCTTGCTCTGACGTCGAGACCTCAAGGTCTCTTGTTATGATACACAGCACCTACCTACCTTTTCGTTGCACCATTTCTACCCCTTCTACTGATTCCACAACGCCCCCAGAATTCCGGCTACAGCATCATCATTGCAGCATTGTCATACAAGTTCGATTTTCGCGACGAAAGAGGACAGTCACAGTACCAAAGAACACAGTTTTGCACAACGTTGGCGTCCTAAAAATGCCGAGGCTGACATTGCTACATATATCACTCTTGACAAACTAACTACTACAAAGTTCCAGAACCAGCCCCTCTGTTTGGGTGAACCCCAACATCAGGCCCGACTCTGCAGAGACTTGTTAACAATTTGCAGGACTTCTACGAAAAGGTGAACTATACATCATCCAGAAGACCGCACACGAACCGTCCTCCAGAGTCCGTATGCTCTTCCAACGATGCCTTGTCCGCCGCCGAACACGCCGACGTTGTCCGCCACGCTGTTCTGCCATAAGTCATCAACAAAGGGGACATCACCACATTCACCATGTCTCTCGCTAGAAGATGCTCTTAGCCTTACCTGTTTCGTTCCTAGCATCCTGCCAGGCGGTCTTCACTTGGGCTGCACTTCAGTAGAATACTACGGACGTACTCACAAGATACTGACCTACCTTGTCGGTAACGCTCAGCAACAAGCCGGCAGTGACTCCCTGCCTTCTTTCGGCCGGATAAGGCTCGATCGAGGACTCGGGGTGCCGTCACCGCCGTGCGTTGTTGTTCAAGAGACGTTAGTATCAAATCCAACCACACCACACCAAGGCAACAACCCCATACCTGCTTCTTCATTTCATCACAAAGCTGTGAAAAAATGAGTGAGCCCACTAACCCACCCTTTTGCCTTGGTACCTGTAGCGGATGTGTTAGCATAGTCCAACCAACGAAGACAACGCTGGTGGGGGTAACGCTGGTTAGTAAAAGCAACGCTGCCAGAAGCAACGCTGGGTTAGTAAAGCAACGCTAGGTTAGCAAAAGAAGGCTGCCAGCCCTCCCTCCCGGAAAGCAAACGCTATACACAAAGGAAAGACAAAGGAAAGACAAAGGAAAAACAAGGAAAAACAAGGAAAAACAAACGCTGCAAAAACAAACGCTTCCCCCAAAACACCAAAACACCAAACCACCGAGCCCACTCACCTTTCCCTGTGTTGGTTAGCTAAGGGAAAGAAAGGACAGGAGGTGAAGAGACTTACCTAACTCCCTCCCAAGCTGAACCAAGGACACTCAGAAGCAATGTTCCCCAACCTGTTCACTGTTAGCGAGCGTCCCAATCCCCTACCTTCTAATTCCTCCACTCTCTGCCCCCAGTCTCCTCCACTCTCTACCTCCTGTCTCCTCCTCTCTCTACCTTCCTCCTCTCTCTACCCCTGTCTCCTCGTCCCTGTCCCTGTGCACCATTAGCGAGCGTCCGTCCAACCTACCTCCCTCCTACACTCCCCTATGCTTGTGTTAGCTTGATGTCTCGATACAAAGGAAGGGGAGGCAGCACATACCCCGCACACCACTCTTCCTCTCCGAAGCTCACTGCTTCCACGTGGCTTCCAGCGGTCGGGGGCTCGTAAACGGCCAGGTAGCGGCATGGGGAACATGCTTCGTCGTGCCCTTGAGGCGACGACCTCTCTTGCCCTCCCACGGGATGCTCGAGACGGCCGGTCGTTTGACCCGCTCCCGGGGGACTGGCTTCGGCCGCCCAATGTACTTGCCCGGGTACTCTTCCCAGGTCGCAGAGGTCTCGCGGACATGCTCGCTGCCAGAGATCGGGTTGTAGTACTTGGGCTTGCGCCCCAGGGCTTGATCCTCATACCTTGCGGCACCAGAAACAGCCCCGAAGACAGCGCCAGCCCCGGAAGCAGGGGTCTTCTCCTTCGAGCAGAAGCAACCCATCGTGACAGGTTGCTGTTCCTGTGATGATATGTTAGTCAAGAGCAAGACAAGAGGGAATGGACTCACGGTCTGCGTGTGTGTATGTGGTTTGTGTGATCGTTCTTTGGAGTGCCAGTGTGTGAGCGTATGCGAGCGTATGCGAGTGTGTGTGTAAGAGTGAAGAAAAAAAGAAGAGAGACCTCAGCAGAGGGGAAAACGGAGGGGTATAAGTAGACGAAGAGTGGAGCCTCAGTTTGTATGGTAAAATGACAGAACCATCCAGAATACTTGACTGTGGAGCAAGAAAAGGTCGCGGATGAAGCAAAGTAGGTGCATGAGGATCTGGGCACTCCTCAGGCACCAGTATGAGGCATCACGAGCACCAGAAATGGAATATTTAAGCGATCTTGCAGCTAGAAATCCACTTTGCCTGCAGTTAGAAACTTTGTTTCCGGGCGGTGGAAGACACCTATGGCAGAAACGAGCCTGCTCTTCGGTCCTGAACTCGACCACGATGAGGTCAAGGTCGTCAGAACCTTGTGATATGCCGCTCCAGAATCTGCCCCAACAGGCAGTCCAACTTCTCCAAAAACCAGTATGACTTGTTCAAGTCTAGAGCTCCTTAACATCGTCCTTCGTGGTGGTGACCGAAGAACCACACGTCTCTCCTCGCGACTACGACGCGACGAGACCCACCGTGTCAGTCCGCATGATCAAGACCGACAACGACGTCATACTATCGAGACTCGGCATCTTCCGTGGTGACGCGTAGATGCTCATGGAAGAAGGTCCCGCCTCAGGCAACACTGCAGTCGCCCTGATGAGGATGATGAGGCGCGTCCCCAAGAGATGGTTAACCAGGACGGGATGGTCGTGAGGAACCTCTGGTTGGAAAGGGAGCAGATGGTGTAGACCACCTTCGTGATGACATCGAACCATATCTTGTAGCTGGAGATGAAAAGTTCTGTGACGTTGGAGCAGACTTGACCTTGACACGAGCAGAGATCAGCCCCCCTTTTCCAGTTTTCAGGGGGCTCCCGTAGGCACCTTCCACTACAATCCACCTCAACGAGTCGCGGGCTGGAGAGCGTCTGGAATACGTTAAAACATGAGCAATCGCCATCTTCATCTTCGTTTGCTTTGAAATGCCGCGCTTCGACACGTTCGGTCTGTACACGACGACTGCATCCGTCGACAAACCTACCTTGAACTATGCCCTCGAATGTCAACCATTTCCATCTCGGATTTCGATACGCCGGCTCTCCGCAAGCGAGGATGAAATTTACTTCATCAAACTCTTGATTGTGCTAAACATGAAGAAATGACCTGGGCTCTGGTTGTATGGATGAATAGGCTTGCTGCTGACAACTACCAGTCTCCAGCTCCCCTACCATCCTCGACTGAGACTACGAACCACAGCTACCCTCGACCGAAACACTCGCACCGAAGAGATCACTTCCCCTACATGGAAGGTAAAGGGTAGTCCAGCCTAGGGATGATTGACGAGAGCTTCGATCGTGCTACGAACCGACCTACCGTTGAGCGTCCGTGCCCTTTTACTTCGCCATCACGATCAAGCCTGCCCGGCAACAACTGAAAAGTACCTCTGGGTCACGTCTTTGGTTATCGTGACCCTTTTGCTCCAGGGGGCCTGCTCGAGACAGCTTTTCCACAAGAATCTATAGCGGCCAGGACCGGGCGACGCGTTGCATCAGAGTCTGTCTTCGAATGTTACGACTACGACCCCCAAGAGCCAGAATGTCAAAGGCCTAGTCTTCTCCTACATGGGAATCTTTGTTTCTGCCCTTGATGTTACAACTTGAAATCTTCGGAGCTATTGGCAAGTATCTGGTATCGGCGAGGGAGCAGATCTGATTATCAAACCATGTTGTTGAAAGACGATGCAGAGATTTGTTTAGTACTCCGCCTATTCCGTTACTCAGCCCTACACGAATAAAGGCCTTCTTGCTCACGGTATTTCCAGGTTGTTCCCCTCGGGAGCTATACCTCTACGGGACGTCAAAACCTTGAAATCCACGACAATTGTGCGCATCGTCCCCGTACTCCTCGCGCCTGGCACGCTGTTACGCTCGCAATCCCACACGCATTTTCTACACTTTCCGCGCTTTCCCATGTGCGAGCTTTATCTCAGGCTATGGTGCACGGTGTTTGTCTAGGAACTAGGCGAGCGGCCCAGGCTGCCGCACTCTGAAGTATTAGCGGATAGAATGAAATACCTATTAGTTTGTTTACTTTATGGCACCTGACTAGAGGGACAAAAGTATCGTAGTGGGATATCTCAATATAAAAAAAAGGAACAAAGTAGGCTTCATACCCAAGCCAAAAATCTCAAAACCTCAATACAGCAGGTCATGCTGCATCTCACATAATAACACAATGACTGACTTCCTGCGTCAACCAACTCTATCCAAATTGAACACGTTGCGGGTGGCCAAATTGAAGAGGATAAAATCCTTGTAAGGGCTCTCTTCCTGGCCACTTCCAACCTCAACCTCTCACCTCAAACCAGCCAACCGGGCCCAAGGTCAGTACGTTTGATAATGGCTGCTTCAAGCCACACCTCGAGCTAACAGAAGGCACAGCCGTCACAATGACTACTAACCGATTGACCTTTCAATCAGCTGCCCACATCAGGGCAGTTGCGCAATACGAGGNNCCTCGTATTGCGCAACTGCCCCGATGTGGGCAGCTGATTGAAAGATCTACCTATATTCGTCTGTCCAACATCATGGTGTGAAGGGAGTCAAATTCTACAAAGCTTGTTCTGTATGTAGTCAGGAATCGTTGCATCAAATCAGGTCGCCAGACAACGCAGTTTGTTGTTCGTGAAGAAGCAAGTCAAGGCAGCGGCCACTCCAAGTATCGGGTAATTCATTGATGCCTCTCACATGCGTGCACCACAATGTGAGACATGTTGGACAAGCCTCTTGCCTTGTCACGTACGCCTCGGTAGAACGAGTCTATCAGGGCTTCGGTGAGACACTTTGTATCCCTTGCGTTCCTCACAACCATGCCAGCAATCGCCAAGCACACCGCTCTGCGCTGATGTCGCTGAGAATCCAGAGTCAATATCGAGATCCAGTGACCTTGCCACCATTCTTTGCGAACCATGTGCGCATCAGCGGCAGAGCTTGTAGTTCAATGACGGGGCGACGGCCCGTTGTGGAGGTTGTTAGTAAGAACACAGGGATCACATGAAGAGGGGCATATGCGTGGGAGGTCAATTGCGAATGCAAAATATTTGATTGAAGTGTCTCTAAAGTGGGATGCAGATGCATGTTTCTGCAGGCATCCATCCAATGCTCGGTGTGCTGAGGCTTGCTATGTCCAAGTGCCCCTTCATCCCCCTCTTTGGGTATTAGTCGTTAAAAATGAATGTCATGGAAATGGTATCGTAGATCATATCCGGCCGTCGTCACGGTCTAGTCGTGGATGAAGAGTGTAGTGCTGTTCCCAAAAAGATGTTCCCAAATCCAACGCCATGAGCTTGCTCGCAAGATTAAAAATGAGTTGTCGCCAAACATGTTTTTCGTGAGAGAGAAGTGAAGATTGCGCGCGTCGTGAGGTGCTGCCCCGCCGCTTACAGGACGGCGCTCATCTCGAGGATGGGGGTCTTGAACGACTTCTTCGTGCAGGTGACGCGGCGGTTGGAGTAGACCTTGGCGCCGTCCTTGTAGTTGGGGTTCTTCCAGTTGGCCTCCTTGCAGTCAAGCTTGACCTTGGTGTTGCCCTTGGCCTCGAATCGACCACCCTCCTTGAGGCAGCTCCAGGACTGCACAATGCCAACCTTTCCGGACTTGCGGTCGTAGGTGAAGGAGGCAGCGTCGCCCTTGAGGGGAACGTCGCAGTCGTAGTCGGTAGAGCCGGTGAAGAAGACGTCGCCCTTCTTGGAGGTGGCGTGGCACTTGGCCTTGTAGTTGAGGACGGGGTTCTCGATGGTGAAGCTCACGGTGCCAGTGGAGGTCTGCTTCTTGGGGCTCGACTTGGTGTAGGTGGCTTCGAACTCGAAGTCATGGACAGTCCATTCAGTGACCTTGGCGCCCTTGGCCATGCAGGATTGGCTGTCGGCACGGGATGTGAGGGTAACGGTGGGAAGAGCCATGGCGGAGGTAGCCAGGAGGAGAGTGGTGAGGAATTGCATCTTGGTGGTTGTTTGTGGTGGTGATCTGGGAGAAGATGGATGAAGGAGTTGCTGGTAAAGTTGCTGGTAGAGTTTATGTAGAGCCCAAAGATGCGAGGAGGCTGGTATTTATGTGTCCAAGAGGTAAGGTGAGCGGGGTTGTTGAGGAGGTGGTGGTGATCTTTGTCTTAGTTGGAGAAGATCCTTGGTGTTGATGATGTCGATGGTGACGAGAAGGCGGGCGGGCCGTCCCTTCTTTATACTTGGGCGAGCGCAATCCTGGTCTGATGGAATCCCAGGCATCCTCGGAGCTAGAAGAGTGCATTCACAGCATTCTCCAGCAACGGCGTGAGAATCAGGGTGTCAAGTGACGTAGCACACATCTCGTATTCCCGCAATCCAGCTCGAGCTCTCCAAATCCGGGGCCCAGGCCCAGGTGGGGCCGCGTCCTCAGTCAGCACTCAGCTCTTCGGCAGTGAGCATGTGGCCTTCCTAAAATAGCTAACAAGAGGCACAGAATTATTGAACAAGCAGGAGGACTAAGCAGGTCCAGAACGCCCATGTTCAAGAGGTGCTAATACCACGTAGTATCGTAGCAAAATGAGCTTTTGTGAAGCGGAAATTAGTGGCGACACGGTCACCTCATGCTCCCGAGTGACACTGTATTACTAGCTGGAATTCTATATTCTATGGCGGATATTCGCCCAAAATAGAAGCACACAGAGCCCTGTGCCAGCTGTATTCCAGCGACCTCAGTAAGCGCCCCACTGGCTAAACCGCCTCAGTCCACTGTCCACACTGTCGCGAGATGCCCAACAAAGCACCAACAAAGTGCCCAGCTTCTGCATCGTTTGCTGGATTCATCCATCCAATCCTTCTCCCGAGGCAGGCATCAATGCCAAATTCTCTTCGATCTCGGCTAATGTTGTCAACCAACGGCAGCTCACAGCCTCTTCCTCTCTATGCACGGATCAATGCCTTCATGCTAACGGGTTTGCGCCTGGCCATTGAGCAACCAGCCATGGTAGGACCAACACATCAACCACCAGCCGTCCTCAGCCCAGACCTCGCAACTTCCACCGGCAACTCGGCGACACCACAATACACTATCGACGGTGAAGTGGATCGACCTGAAATTCTCCGTTGTGCGTTCTCCACACGCTAGCTAACCGTCCCTGGCGGCTGACCGACAGCCAAGGCCGGGACGTCGGAGGATCGACGACGGGTTAGCACGAACGATAATGAGCCGACGTTTGCGTCGGGCTCAACAAGCAATGGCAACCATAGGACCAAGCGAGATTTGCAATCTAGACAAGAAGGAATCAGCCGGTTGGTGCATGGCATTCTGGCATTGCCACCATGTCGGTCAAGAAGAGACCAACAACAACAACAATGAGGGAAGATGTGTGATCCCGCGAGGCAGCACAGCCAAGAACAAACGATGCACAACATGTCCAGCCAACAAGCCAGTCAACCATGCATGCACGTCTAAGCCTACCGCATGCACCGTTTTCTTGGAGGGGCGGCAGCCGGTAACACCATAATTGCCTCGTGGTCAATTCATCAGCTGGGGCGTGTCTCGCCCTGGCATATAGTCTTTCCACAATATTGGGGGAACAGACCCTCCTCACGGAACACAGAAGAAGCATCAAGGAATGATTGAGGAGGCTGGGCTGGGCTTCCATGCAGCTATAGCCTGTGCCTACACTCGCTGTATGCCGTGCGTAGGGATCTCGACCGTGCGCATCGCATCTCTATGGATCCCGGCCATCTAGCAATCTATCATGGGCGATCGTCAAATCCACTCCTCCGCATAAACGAGGAGGGAAACGAACGATGTCTACGGCCCACCGGTCTGCTTGAGCTCTCATTGAACGTCTCGGCAAGAGAAGACAGCTCAGCTTCTGTTTCGTTGTCTCTTTACCCGACGTCATGCTCTCGGGGTCGACGGAGCCTGGACCTTGACTAGCTTTCGCAGTGGCTTCTTGCTCAAGGTCCGTCAGCTTGGGCATCTGCAATGCAATTCTTCCGCATGGTTGGCCGGATATACGAGGCCTTCTTCGCATGGTGGCGTACCACAATTCCGAGACAACTCTGAATGGCGTTGAATAGCTTACCTCGTTATTTTTTTTTTTAACCTTAACGTCACCGCCTGGCATGTTAACAAGCAGAGCCTATTCCGGGAGAGCGGTCTGCGAGCGGCCGGCTGCTTATTGACACAGCGGCGATGGGCGATAGCATTGACCGCTAGTGGATCTCGGGTCTTTGTGTTACCCCGCTGGCGGGCCTCCGCAGGGTTCTCCCCGCTGTCTTCACGATGACTTGCATCATGGTGTTGCTAAACATGGCCATCGGGCCACATCCGCAGCAAGGAACTTTGTTTGCCGGAAGCAACGGCCGGCGGGCTGATAGTGGAGCGACTAAGGTTCCGCTGACACCGGTTGCCTTTTCGTAGATGCGAGTTTGCGTAAGAGGAACGACCGGCCGTTATGATCAGTCTCTTGGGCTCCTCCGGGCCATGACCAACCTCGGGCGGTGCCACGCCTCTATGTGTAACATGTGCCTCGGTGACCCGCGCCGCGGGACACGGGAGGATAAGGCCTCGTACCAAGTGGGTTTCCATGATGGCCTGCATCAGAAGCCTCAACCGATACCGGTGCCGATCAGCAAGATGTCTCTTCCCGTTGTTAGTGCAGGTGAGGGCTATTTGTGCGATATTGACTTTGTGCGATGGCTCACCGAAAGTCAGGTACCCGGCGGTGACTGACCTTGATCTCTATGTTTAATGGCCACGTGCAGGAGGTCAAGCTTGACAGGACCAGCATTCGGGCACGTACAGGTCGTTGTGTAGCTTCACAAGGAGCCAACGGATGACGACATAGCATCGCCTGTCGCCTACACCGGGACCGATGATGAATGTTTGCGGTCAAAGTCGTCCCATGGAGCATCGAGTCGCTCCCGAAGCAAACGTCCCTCGGAATTGACCCCTTTTCAGGGTTGATTGCGTAGACCATCAGGGTGGGTTCTGTTCATCGTATCTCTTGAGTTGAGGGTAGTACTTCAAAGCAATCTGTGTGCGTCTAGGCTGCTTCGACCTCGAGCTTGCATCCCACATCTCGCTAGTCGGGCGTTTGTGCAGTTCCGGACCTTTTTGCGATGCTACGTTGAGCATTCGCCTTGTCCAATGGAACCTCGCTTCGAGAATAAGATCGGAGATACGGGCGACGGTCGTTTGCCCATGTAGACGGGGGACATAAACAGTGCCATTCAATGTGGCATCTGTGTCTTTCTCGTGCTTTGTAAAGTATCCACGTGGATACGATCAAGAAATTACTTGGCTATAAGAGGTTGTCTCGGGAAGATCGCAGTCGGTGATGGTGACAGGGAGCAGGTGGGCCAGGATGCATAGGTTCCATCCATGGATGCGACATAGGCGGCAGCAATATAACATCACATGATATAGAAGATCTTCAGGAGCACGTAGCACTCTCTGTCGCCTTTGAAAAAGCGCCGATACAACGTGGATTTTGATATCTTACCAAGCAGACAGGGTGATGAGAGTCTGTACGAACTCGATCGGGGAGGTGCAGCTTTTAATTACTATAGCGGCGGAACATGTGATGCAAAAGCATTTCTAGGAAGATAGAATAAATCAAAAACATATCGATGCAGAGACATAATGATTGTTAAAGTTTCTGTCGTCGCATTAAGGTTATGACAGGTACTCTGCTTTCAATATTGCTACGCTTCGATTGCCGAAGTTCGTAAGCAGATGCTTAACACTAGCATTGAAGGATTCGGATAGATAGTTTAGTCAACAGCCAAGTGCAGAGTCTATTGAGTAGCATTTTCCAGGATGTCTATGTCGTAAGAGCTACTCTTGGTTATCAAGGATTCGGCCCCCACGGCATATCATTCGCTGGCCATATTTGGAGTTGGAAAGATAATTTGGTTTGGGCAATGAGGAAATATTCTTGACCTTTTATTGGGCTCTATTCGGGACTTCATCGAGGTCCGAGCCGATACCACTTATTATTTAGACTAACCGACAGTAGACTTGCGAGCTCCAGTTCTGACTATCTCCATAGTTATCTACGGGAGCTTTTTGCCTTCTCTTGTAGCCTGGCCCACAAGAGAGTTGGTAGTATCGTCGGCATATCTCTTGTAAGCAATGATGTATCTTTCGTCCGCACTCCACGTCTCCTTGACGCTGTCCCGGTTGAGCGTCGCGTCACTCCACTTTCGCCATCTCGCCCAGACAGCCTCATCCTCCCCACCACCAGACTGAGGAATTCCGTGTCCACCATCCTTGTAGTGGTCAATCAGGAACAGCCGCTTTGCCCAGGGTGCCAGGCAAATGTCCACGAGACTGAAGTTGGAGCCCAAGAACCATGGGCCTTCGGGATCCATTTCCTTGACGAGTGGTTTAATGTGGCCGTGAAGCTCCTCTCTCGCTTGATCAAGGCTGAAGGGTTTCTCGGGAGTGTGCTGCAGGAGTCTGTAGAATGCAGGAATGATTCGACTGCTAATGTGGTCGATCCAGATCCGACACCGAGCCCTCTCATAAGGATCCGAAGGAAGCAAACGTGGTCCGTAAGTGGACTCATCTGCATACGCCTCGTCGAGATATTCGCAGATGATGTTACTTTCGAACAAGGGCTTCTGCTCCTTGCCTTTGGGGTCGACGGGTACGGCTAGCGTTGGGACTAGCCCGCGAGGGTTCATTGCGAGGAAATGCGCCTCCTTCTTGTAAGGGTTAATCTCGACATATTGGTGAGGTATCTTCTTTTCGTGAATGGTTATCCACGATCGCTGGACAAATGGGCAGAACCAGCCGCCATACAGCTTCAGTGGGTGCTCCTCTGCGTGACGAGCGGCGAACTTGGCTGCGGCGCCCGAAGGCTCAGGAGGAAGCGAAGTATCAACGTTAGTCATGATGGTCTTGGAGGCCCAATTCGGAAGTTTCGAAGGTTTGGAAAAGGCAGGAAACCTTGGTCGGATCAAACCAATTCGATTCATCAAATGCGTCGATGGACTGAGGTTTGAATGAATGACGTGAGTAGGTGGGAGCGAGGTGCGGAGTCCTTTTTACATAGGTACCGGGGGCTACCCGGTATCGATCAACATCATGTATTTGACTACAGAACTGGTCGCCATTTTTTCTTGACGGTGATAGAGTAAGATCCAGTGTATTCTATTTATCAAGTTCAGTGGCTCCTTGCTGTAAGATCATAGGTAATCTAAAACCCCGCCAAGAGTAAGCCGCACTGTGTGTACGCGGTTTGTGCGGCTAAAGACAGTGTCAAATGATATCACGAACAGTACGTCTAGATCACGGGATCGACGATTGGCGTTGCCTGGCGCATCAACGTTATTCGATTCCTCTCATCAGCAACGCAACAGCTCCAGCCCACAATGTCCGATCAAAGCTCGTCGCGGTTCACGCCGCAAAACAAGACGACGCACGAGCGATTGTCCACACATACCGTCGGTCTCGTCGCGCTCTCCGACTTCCGCAAGCGCCGCGCCGAAGTCCTCGAGCAACAGGAGCGCGAAGCCCGCGAGGCCGCCTTCTCAGGCACGTCCACACCGGATCGCTCCGTGACAGGCACTCCTGACAACGCTGGCAGTGACACGGGAGGCGCTGCACGTCCCGTGAAGAAAAAGAAGAAGAAGCAGGGGAAGAAACTGCTTTCGTTCGATGATGAAGAGGGCGACGAGGATGCAGTGCCTTCGAAGCCGAGATCGAAAGCGAAGGACAGCGCAAACGATACCGAAGGGAGCGAGACTGAAGCGAAGACTAAGTTCAAGGCGAATGCATCAATTGGACTGGTTCCCAAAGCGATGACCAAGGCTGCGCTGCGCAAAGAAGCCGCCGAACGTGAAGCCCTTCGACGCGAATTTTTGGCTATCCAGGAAGCTGTCAAGGCGACCGAGATTGCGATACCATTTGTCTTCTACGACGGCTCAAACATTCCTGGTGGCACGGTTCGAGTCAAGAAGGGAGACTTTGTGTGGGTGTTCCTGGACAAGAGCCGCAAGGTTGGCGCAGAATTGGGCGTGGGAGAAAAAGCGAATGCTCGAAGAGAGTGGGCAAGGGTTGGCGTGGACGATCTCATGCTTGTCCGGGGAACGGTTATCATACCTCACGTAAGTTACATCGCCATGTTTTACTTTCAACAGTTTTTAATTGTTTTCCTAGCACTATGACTTCTATTTCTTCGCCATGAACAAGACCCACGGTCCTGGTGGCCAGCCTGTATTTGACTACAGCGCAGAGCCCCCCCCAAAACCTCAATCGGCCGACGATGCGAACTCTAGCGACCCCCTTGTCACACCCGCATCTAAGGCTGCTGCTGCGAAAGCACTTCCCGACGTGAGCACCCTCGAGGGCGCTGATGATGATCCGACTCTCACGAAGGTTGTTGACCGGCGGTGGTATGAGAAGAACAAGCATATTTATCCCGCGAGCATGTGGCAGGAGTTCGACCCGGAGAAGGACTACGGGAAAGAAGTGCGGAAGGACGCTGGTGGAAATACCTTTTTCTTCTCGCGCTGAAGTTTTGGGGCTGGTGGTCGTGTAGCGTGTCGATGTAGTGCTGAAGCGGGTTGCGTTGGTATAGTTTGGCGACGGGTCATGCACCGATGGTCGAGGATCACGATGGGTTTGGTTGAGAGTTCACAGGGAACTCAAGCGAGGATCAACAATAGCTCAGCCGAAGAGCATCCAGACGCTCCAGCATGCGCCTGCTAGCAGCCACCACCCAGGCCAGAAGAGCATCAGGAAGACGACGTTGCCGCTACCGAGGACGAAGACAGCGAACTCGTACCAGAGCTTCTTCCGCAACGTTTGGACGCTCTTTGAGTTCCAAACACCAACAGCAGCTCGGCTAGACATGTTGAAGCTGTGAAAGGCGCTAAACTTTGTCGCGACATAGGCCTTTAGGGCAACAATCTTGCTCGCATAGAGGACGCCGGCGAACGTGAAGCTCGCGAGAAAGCATGCTCGAAGACAGAGGAAGATGGAAACGGTGCTCACGAGGCTCTGGAACCGAAGCGCAATTTCTAGTGCCGGGCCGAGCAATCTGATGATGTCGGAGCGGGGATAGGGGGAAACGGCAAGCTCCACTTTGGAAGCGGTTAGAAGCGTTGCTTTGTCCATGGTTGCGATATGTGAATCGAGATGCGGTTGCTGCGGAGACCCGGCGCCGAAGCGAGCTTTGGATCGAGATCGAGATCGATACAGAGAAACTTAAGGAAAGAAACCGAAAAATTTGCTTTGGTCCCAAATGAGCCCCCACAAACGTCTTGAAGAGGTGCTTGGTGTTTATATCTCAACTGTCCTTCAACTCACAAACCCCCACGACGCCGGCCTCTTCCCCTCATGTCGATGGAGTCAACCACCCTCCAGGCGGCAAACACGAAGCCGCCGTGTCCGGGAGGGTCACGAGCCGATTTGCTACGATCACATTTCGGCTCTGTCACACTTGACTCGCCGAGAAGAGGCTTCGGGTCTCCCACGGGCCCGCTCTAAACCCCTCATCTCGCTGCCGATGAGGGTTCCACACGGCGACCCACGCCGACACGTGGGGCCGCTGATTCGTTGCTCGGGAGGCTTTTCTCGACAAGATACATGACAAGAGAAGCGACAGCGGGATAATCGGCCGGAATGCGGTTGGTTTACGGGCGTGGGGAGAGTGGGTGCGGCGCCTGTTTGGGCACGAAGCCACCCGATCGAGCCTCACAGAACTAATCTCAGAAGCATTGAGTGAAAGACTACGACACACGTGGTAGCAGTGGTTTCTGTCGAGCAGCGAGACCATACAAAGCTTAAAAGGGTTTGAGTGTATGGGAGTGGAAACGAATTGCGGATTCTGCTATAAAAGTATGGACCGTCGCGGGAGCCAAGTCCAATGGCCGACTCCACGTGGTGGCCCAGCTGCCGTCGTTCGTCCAGGGGCCGTTGCGAAAACTACCGAGATCGACCCGCTTGCCTCTTAGGAGAATGGACTGATCTCAACTCTGTAGGAGTTTCCAGCATATTATTGTCGGCTATCGTACTCGGAGGTCGGCCGAGATCATACAGTTCTGGGTTGTCGAGGCCGAGCGCATCTAAGACGAATCTGAACTCTTCTCCTTGTGTTGGATTTGCGCGGAAGAGCCAAGCCTGTGGCTCCGCAATATGGAAAAGACAACTTGGTGATAAAGGAAATAACCGCGACATGGTAAATCACACTTATTCTCCACTCGAATGCATCTGTGCCAGGAGGAAAGCTTCGGGAACTTGTCGCGTTTCGTTCGGCATTCATCCGTGACTCGCTCGCCACCCATGAATCTGCAGAAGATCAACTTCTAGAGCAATCGCCTAAGACTTATTGCGATTCATCATCTGCAACCGCAGTACAAACTTGGTTTCAACTCTGAAATGCCTCAATGGAGGTTATTTCATGTGGACCAACCACCTCGTGGAGCCCCATCAGAGAACCCATCTCCTATGGGCTAAATGTACCCTGCTTGGAGACTATACCTAATCAACACACCGAAGCTGCATATCATGGTCGGGCTTTCTCTTATTATCGCGGCCTCTCATTGGGCTCTGCTGGGGCTTTGCTACTCTACCCGGGCCTCATATGCCCTCCATGGGAATGTCCAACAGCACGGATGAGCGATCAGGCTAAATAGGTGATGGAGACCCCATGGTAGTACGCGAACTTACGAAGACTCTCTGGCATATGGGGTCACAGCGAATCAGACCAGCATTCCTCTCGTTATTGCGGCCCAACTGCTTTGAACCACCACATACCTCGAACTATTATCAGAACGACACAAATAGCCAATTACCTTCCTGGCCAGTCTAGTCACTTCTCAACTTCACAGTCGCATTGCAACATCCATCGCCATTGGTTGATCAACTACAGTAACTTTCCTAAGCAACTTCTCGACAGAAGAAATCGCCGCTTGCTTAGCATGTACCCAAGACAGACATCCAAGACAAACAGCACTTGGTTCCTGGCCCACCTGTATCTGATCGGTTCTATACAGCCATCCATGATCGGATCTTCTTGTCTCCTATGTGGCAAACTCAGCCCTAGGTTGGACAGGTGGTGCCCTGGGCGATTCCCCTCAGCACTTGATTTCCTTTACAAAGGTCAGTCCTGTCTTAACACAGTCTAGAGAAATGACATACTCTGACAATAACATTCCAATGGGTCGAATGGAATGCTTGACCCTTGACCCTCATGATGTCGCCGGTGCCGCCGGGGTTGGAGAATCTGTGTGAACACTTATCCCTGACCCTCTGTGCGCCGTCTGCGATGGACCCAAACGAGTTAAGCGTCTTGGACATTTTGTCCTGTGCGTTGGTCAAATAAGTTTCCCCGAATCACGACCTTAAGACAGCATCCAATACTTACGTCGTTACACCACCAGATTCCGGCATTGTAGCCACAGCTCACCCATCCACAGGCACCTGGACCAGCTGGCATCCCGGGCTTTCCCTTGACGCCTCGGAGATACTTGATGCCTTGGTCAACTCTGGGAGCGTAGGCAAGGTTTCCCGGGAAGTTGCAGTTTGTATTGGCGTTGCTGAAGTCAGTGCGCTTCTCAAGAGTGACTCTGTCCTCATCGTCGTCCGGTCCTTGGTTAGCAAAGTCGGCATCATAATTCGGGTTGAGACTCAGCAATTCAGCGTGAACTTCTTCGATTGTGCCGTTCAGATGCAGTTCAGGACCGTCACGGAAAGCCTTGACTTCCCACTGAATTGGGGGACCTTCAAAGTATCCGGGGATGATTTCCAGCGGCTCCTTCTCAGAGGGGGCGGCAAAGATGTTCTTTTTCAGTGTCAGCTCATTTATTCAGCTCAGATCAAGGCCGATCACTGGAGATCGGACGGCTTAGTGTTCAAGTACGTACGCCATAGTTGGCCACAGCCAGGGCAAAGGTGAGCAGAGACTTGGCAGTCACGTTGAGGTTTTGGTCGGTTCGGTGAGTCGAAGAATGATTGATTGTGTTGGAGTGAGGAGTCAGTCTCTCTCGAAGAACATTGGGTGTTTTTATACTCAAATGTCCATCCGCACTGCGATGAGCTCTTCGACATAATTTCCTCAACCACATCACAAGGCTCGCTTGGCATAGCAAAAGATCATGTAACAGAATCCCAATGAGTCGCAATCATCATTAGTTGCTGGCTGAGAGGGATGACGGAGTTGACTTGGCTACGTCTTGCCTAAAATTTGACTCCAATTCTGGACAAAGGTTCGCCGAAATTTCAAATGTGCACAGTACAAGTGGAGGGGATCATCAGGCCGTTCCAATCATAAAGGCACAGAGGTGAAATGCAAGACACGCCTATGATCTTGCTTCTCAGCCCAGCCTCGACGGATTCGTGAGCTCGCTAGCTTACATACGCGACGGGTATGCCCGTCATGTAAGACAATCTCCACCGAATCTAGAGCTATCGAGGGGATCGGAATAGGCTGCAATTGATCACCTTCCGCTATTAGGCGCGAGGACTGAGACCAGCAGGATGACTGCATAACCAAGAACTAACAAGCGCCGAGCCGTCGGCACAAACGCCGTATAGGCAGAAGAGAAAGAGAGAAAAGAGCAATCCGGATCTTCTTGGCGGCGCCTTCTTGAGCCCTTGGCTAATACTCCTGTAGATCGTGAGGCTCTGCGAGGTGGGGATCCTATGACGGTCGGGCGTAAAGATGGAGAAGTCTCATGCAGGCTGCTCACGGTTTTGTGGCCGGTGAGTGTAATATTCCAGCCAGCCCCTTTGTTCTTCTACTAGGATGTTGGTAAAATAGCTGTTGGGCATCAGGCTCTTCAAGGTTTTGCATGCGTTGTCACGGGCCAGGAGAACGAGAAATTGCAACAACCTTCAAAAGGTTTAACATCACCAAAGCCACAGCATATTCCTTGTACCTTGTCTCATTTTTTTTTTTTTTTTTTGAATATCTTTATTCTTCCACTATTGTCTGATTTCTGCTATGCCTTGACTTTCTTTGCCTCCTTCAGCTCACTCCGATACTGGACCAACTTGGACATTTCTTTCGCAGTCTCAGATCCCAGCCTCGAGAATCCCTTGATCACACCCTCACGATCACCAAGTCCCATCTCCTGGCTCATCTTGAACTTTCCTCCAATACTCGTGATTTCAATCTCAATTCCAATAATGCTCTTCTGCAGCAGCTCGATGAATCGGTCCGGAGCGTCCGTCACCTTCCAGTCCACAGGGTTGTCGCCGCCAGTAAATCCCATAACCTGCGTCTCAGCGTGACGGCTGAGATCGGCGATTTGTGTTGAGAGGAATTGGCCTGTTTCCGCAGCCTTGGTGTCGTAGAAGACCTTGGCGCGGCCATACACTTGAGCTGCGGCGTAGTTCCACGTGGGAACGACCTTACCAGTGGTAGGCTTGGTTTCGGTATAGAATTTTGGCGTGACGTAGTGTTGAATGGGAGAGTTGAAGACGACGACCACGTCTTGCTCAATGACATTGTTTAGTTGAGTGTTCTCGGAGAGGCTCTCGATCATGGCCTTGCTTTGTGGATTTACCCTGGCGAGGTGGCCGCGCAGTCGTCCAAGTTTGTGCTCGCTTGACTCATCATCTAGCACAAAAGGAATGTGGCTAGTCTGAAGGAAAGGGTAGTTGGGAGAGGAAATGGCAGTGGTGAGAAGACCGAGAGGGTTGTCTCGGATCAACTGCCGCAGGACAGCGCTATCCTCCTCACCGTGGGGCCCCTTGATATACATGATTGGTGAATAAAAACTGTCAAATGAGAAAGCGGTGTGAAAGACTTGGGAATAATATTAACTGAAAGAACTCGACGAGATCGAAGACGCGGAGGAAGATGGTGGCTTAAGTATCGGAGCCTGACATGTCGGCAATGATTCAAACACTCCTGTGTGTATCAAAATACGAACCATTTGAGCCAATAACGACATTGATAATGTCAGAACGAGCCCCTTGACTCGGTTCTTGTGTGAGTAACCTTCGTCAGGGGTGGGACCGATGCCGATTATCTGGAATCATATCGTCCTTGTCCCCATATCAAGCTGCTGGGTATTACCTAGAAGCGTTTTAGCTTCATGTGGGCACGTATAGGAACCGCAGGATTAGAAACGCCAAGGAAGAGTCAATGTCGAGCGATTCCAAGCCCGTTTTGCGTATAGTTCCCGTGTACTTGATATTACACTGTCGCACGGGCCTGGAGGTCCTAACAGACGTTGTTAAGAGACAGGCTCATGTCCAGCCAATTCTTAGCATGGTCAGCTGCTAGTCTGTTAAGCCTTGTCACTCCACATCAGCTGTGGTACGATACGCCGCGCTGCAGTGTTCGAGCCATACTCGCAGCTGAGCTCTTGTGTCATTGCCTAATCCGTCCTGGGGTGATCTGATCTTTGGAATCATTTTCATGCTGCGGGGCCGCGGAGACGATCTTTTCAATGTGGGTCGAGGCTTGGCGTATGTATTTCCCGAAAACGGCATTTGAAGCCTGTGATGAGTTAGAGACTAGAATAAAAAATAGTCTTAGCGGGATAGTATAAGTTGGTTTTTGAGTTGACCTCGGACCGTCGGTTCTGCGATGTGATTTTCGGACCGCACATTGATGATTCAGTTGTGAAGTCCGGCATTTTTCGGGTCTGACGCGATGGCTTGGAGAAATGCTCGATAAGTGCTGGACTGTGTTCGTACCAAGTGATAACCTTTCGCCTGACAGACTATTAATAGTAGGCTCTTTAGAATAAACAGAGATATAGTTCAGTTGAAATGCGTTGCAAATACTGTCGTGTCCCGATCGGGAAGATGAGAATATATATAACACTAACGAACCCTTCACTCATCCAATAAAAGCACGCCGCGTTGGCTCAGTGGTAGAGCGTCTCACTAGTAATGAGAAGGTCCAAGGTTCGATCCCTTGACGTGGCACGCGATTAATCTTTTGCCCTTTGGCCTATTTTTTGCATATCAATATTCCATTGTGATGCTCACGATAGAGTTGTAGATAAAGAATTGCCTTTTTGGGAGAATTGCCAAATTCGGCAGCTTGCACACGGCAGCCACGTGCTTCCCTTTGCTCTAACCAACAGCGATTCAGCTGTATCGGCTTGTCTTGACAGGTTTTCATTTTTCCTCAGAAAGTAAAGATCATGCCAGACTAAGATGGTAGACGACTATAATGGCGTTTAGCTTCATCATCCTGTAAATATTGAGGTTGTGGCTCTAACTGAATGATAACCAGCCATGCCTGTCAGTGATAAATACCGCTTCTAACAGTCTATAGAAGCGGTGTGGTGCCATCAAGCTAGAGGCATAGTGGGTCGTTTGTAGGTCAGTTGAATTGAAAAAAACTTGGAAACTCTAGTTACAAATTATATCTAACCTATCCTTCCAAGTTCCCAATCCTACGTACATACATACATACACTCGTCGATAAATTCAAACGAAATAAAATCACTTTAACAGCCACGAATGATTAATGAGTCATGCGCAGATACATATGGGCTTTGTAAATCTCGACAGGCCATCACGCATAAAACAAGAAGGTAGGTCTCTTCAAAGGGATAATCACTTGGATATAGGTTTGAGGCTAGTGTATATCTGCCAATCGGCAGTGTGATACTAATTGTAGCCCTACAAGGTTTAAATATCACGCATCCAGGGAACACGCCAGATAACTTTTACGACTTTATTCATGTGATCTTTAAGATCTTTAACGCCATGACCTATGAGTTCTCTACCGACCGGTACAGCAGAATTCAACCATCATCCACTTACTCCTTTAAGCAGCCACAGGAACCACCTTGGCAGCCTCCGTCTTGGCCTCAGCCGGTACCTCAGCCTTAACCTCTTCCTTGGGAGCCTCCTTAGCAGCACCGTTGGTACCGTTCTCCCGCTCCTTTAGAACCGCCCGCACCTTGGGCAGGATATATCGACCATAGTCAATAGCGTCGTTCAGGTTGTCGTACCCACGAATGGAGATCAGCTCAGCACCGAGGTCAACATAGTCCAGGATAGAGTCGACGATGGTCTGGTAAGAACCGACCAGAGCTGTCGAAGCTCCGCGGGCGTTGGTGGCGGTCACGGTAGGGTACCACAGAGCGCGGTCCTGGACCTCGCCACGCTTGGCAATTTCCAACAGTCGCTGGGAACCAACGTTCTGAGGAGCGTTGTCGTTAGCAGCGAGCTTGCCGATCTGGGTTGGTCGGTTGCCCTTGAGGGCATCCAGGGTCCGGTGAGCCTTGGCCCAGGCGAGCTCCTCAGTCTCGGCGATGATGGGGCGGAATGTGACCCAGATACGAGGGCGGTCCTTTCGGCCAGCCTTCTCAGCTTCGGCGTAGATACGGTCGATCTGCTCCTTTGTCTCCTTCAGGGGCTCGCCCCAGAGACCGAAGATGTCGGCGAGGGCACCGCCAATACGGTAAGCATCGGCAGAGGAGCCACCGACAGAGACGTCGATGTGGCCGTTGGTAGGGCGGACATGGTTGCTGAAATCCTTGAACTGATAGTACTTGCCCTCCCAGTCAAAAGGCTCAGTGGATGCCCAAGCACGGCGGAGAATCTTGATGTACTCCTCCTGACGCTCATATCGCTGCTCCTTGTTCAGGTAGTCGCCCTCACGAGCCTGCTCAGCATCATTACCACCAGCGATGAAGTGAACAACCACACGGCCCTTGCTTAGTTGGTCAAGAGTAGCGAGAGCCTTGGCAGCGACGGTAGGGTAGAGGGTGTTAGGGCGGAGAGCGATAACGACCTTGATCTGCTTGGTCACAGCGGCGATAGTAGCACCAATGGTGAAGGGGTCGAAAGAGGAAGAGTGGTAGGGGATGAGAGTGTAGTTGAACTCGTGATCATCAAGAGACCGAGCATAGCGGATGAGGTACTCGGGGTCAATCCCAGCGCCGTGGATAGGGTTAAGCTCCGTAGAGGGGTTGGGAAAGGTTATGCTGATGAACTCGGTAGGCATCTTGGCGATCTTGTTTTTTTCTTGGCAGCGACTTGAAACTAGTTTTAGATTCTACAGAGCAAACAAGCTTATAAAACCTGCGAGTACAAATGTCTTTATATTCCCTCTCAGCTGTTTTGCGTTGTTTTGTCCCGTTTTGTTAGTGAGGTTTCATTATTAATCTCCAGAATGGCGAAATATTGCGACAAATGTTGGATGATCACGCCTTCGCATCCACACCGATGTCGGCAAATCGGGGTGAACATGGCCCGGAATGTGGGATCAGATAAGAGTGATCGCCTTGGTGTTCCTGGCAGAATTATCGGGTATTTGGTAAGAATTGCTGGCTCAGAGCTACGTTGATCCTAGTTGATATTTAGCTATATGTCCAAGACGCTACTATACAAGCAGCTGTCATCAAGACACTCGAGCCGACTTCAAGTCCGAGCAACAAAGTACCTCCTCCGATTACTATCTACGCCCTGTAGATCTCCTCCGAACCCTTCAGGGTTCCCCGCTCACTGCCCCTCCGGATCACGGTCGTTCTGTTGTCGGACAGGCTCCGCGATGGCGTCAGCTGGAGAGGGATCCACCAAGGTGTTGCGTCCGGCCAACGCCGGTATGGGTTATCTGCAGATTGACTGCCTGCCAAAGAGAATTGCGTCTTTTTATTGGCGAGCGATGTCGAAATCTCGGGATTAGCAGTTATCTGCCCGTCGCCTGATCCAAGGGCATCAGCTCAGTGGTGGAGAGGAGGGTCTCGTGCGGTCGACCAGCCCTATGTTGAGGATGTTATCGGCAAGTAGGGGTCTAGAATCCGCCTTCATTTATAAGCCTGCCGTTATACTCTCTTTAAATAGGATCCCACTACCGAGTGGGATAACATGCTACTTGGGCTCAGGCCAAGGAGTGTCGGGCAACTGAGCCCTCCTATCCCTTGCCACATCAAGCGCCCAATGACTACCTAGTCTGTTAAGGCTCATAACTGCTAATGAAACAAGCGTACTTTTCATTCATACGAATGTTTGCTGTCTATCTACCAAAAGCTGCGAATCAGCTACCAGCTATTCTTCAGACTAGATAACTAACAACGCAGACGCTGACAACAGAAACCTCGACATGACTACCTTGTGCCCAACCTAGACTTCAGGGCATAATCATTCCAATAAACATACAATGCCACGTTTCGCAAACGCCGCCCGAATCTTCCTGCGGTTATGCTTAACTTCCTTCTCATCCGATGCTTCATCTTCGCATAGACAGAAAAGCACCTGCTTCAGATTCGGAAACTTGCCAGGCACACTCTTTGCCAGAGCAATGATGGCCCTGGTCTTTTCTTGGTATGGGGAGCAGAAAGCCGGATACATGTTGCTGAATGTCCGAATGGAGCGCGGTAGTATGTTGTCTAGTCTGAGGTGGGCAGGATGATACCCGCCATCAAGGGTGATATCGAGCTTTTCCAGGGTTCTCATGTCCTTGAGATTCTCCATCATACTCACATCAATGCTCTGATGCCCATCGCGTGTGTTGAACCATAAGATGAGGCTCCGCAGGGTATCGGCTCGTAGCAAGATAGCATCCAGCAGCTCGGGTAACATTGCTTGTTGAACATTTGATCTCTGTGGATTCTCATAGGAAAGACACTCCAAGCGCTTAGAGCCATTTAAAAGACTCCTAAAAGCATCAGCAGTAAAGTCACAAGAGTGGAGGCTGAGCGTCGTTAAATTGCCGTGAAATACTTTGTTTGAGGTCATGTAGCCTAGGCGTGCTTTCAATCTACCCAAAGCCGGTGCTGCAGCTAAAACGTTCTGAATATCAGCCAGGCTATCCTCGTTGCTGGGGAGCGAAACATGAAATTCGGCGAGACGAGGCAGTGATCCTGGTTGGCAGATTGAAAAGGGTAAAAGGCTTTCTGAATCCATGGAAAACCTCAAGATATTTGGAACCTGGGCAAGGAGCAACACGGCCAAAGCAGACTTGGGGTGTTGATAGAAAAGTCCCTTATCTTGTTCGCAATGACCTTCATCTTGAGGCCTAACTTGCCCCTTCTCCCAAGGTTGTTGGGACGAGTCTCGAGAGATGCTGATCGAATCTCCATTTGTTGGTTTGAAGTTCATTTCAAACATGTTATTGAAAAGGTCGAGATCTTCGGACGAGATATCACGATGCTGTCGGGGGTGTTCTGCTCTGCCTGGCGGCGCCTTAATCATTAGGTATTGCACTTGAAGAGCCAAGTCATTTCGTGTAGCAAGCGTTCTAACAAGCGATGTGAGGTTGAAATCCATGGTGAGTGGGAATCGATAGAGAACCGGCTGTGCAACATGTCTCAGGGTGCTGCAGGAGCGACATAGATGGACCAGGTGTAATAAACATTGGAAATATTCATGGAATCTCCAAGGGTCGAAAGAGCGTGATGTGTCTTGTTTTCCGGAAAGCGACAACTCCGAGCATATGAGGTGGAGGATATCGAAGGGTAGTTCAGTGAGTTTGACCATCATGGGCCGAGTGAGGGTCGAGGCCGACGAGGAGGGTGATGAGAAGACGGTGGTGCAAGATTGAAAATGGAAGACAAAGTTCCTATGGGAACAATAGATATTTGTGGTGGCTTCCTCAGGCACAAGACTTTTGCAACCTAAGGCATAAGTGTTTGCCTTATGATAACCAATGCACGGCAATGTTGGCTTTCGACGGGAAGCTACAGGGACGATATAAACCGTGCCTACCACTAAACGCGGCGTTGCTCAGGGGAGTAACAATTCTCAAACAGCGGAAATTGACATCCTCAATAACAGCAGCAGATCAAACTCGATGCCTAGCCCAATTTATACTAAGAATAGGATATGCATTGCTCGCAAATCATTCTGGAGTTCAGCCCTTCAGTTTTGCAATCCTTCCTAGTCATGTCCTCCATCTCTACACTATTGCAAACTATGCGACCGGAGCCTAGCGAAGCTGCTCAGCTGCCAGATTTCAGAACCGCCTATCTAATAAGATATTCCATTGGGGCGTAACATAGCTGCCCTTTCCTTTTCCCTCTTCTTCTTCTTCTTCTTATCTTTCTTACTGAGCGGTCGGTTGTAGGGAGGTGCTGGGACCTCATCATACGCCGGGGCCTTAGGGACCTCGTCATCCGCCAACTCCTTCCTGTCCACGCTGAACTTCTTGATAAGATCATCTACGCTAGAGTAAGGTACATCAAACTCCTTTAGTCTGTCAGTTCACCGGGTTAGATTCTCATATCTCTCTCCAAGAAGAAAACAATGGGTATGCTTGGGGGTTTGCTTACAAGCGGAGTCTCAGCCAGGAAAGGTGCCTTCGGGGGGGCATCTTCGGCGTCGGGTCTCTCGTCCAAGTCGGACAGATCTTCCTCTGCAGCTGAAGGAATTGAATCAGATTCATCTAAGCCATAGGGAACTTTGCCGCCAACTCCGTCCTTCTCATCCAATTCTTGAAGCGGTCGTTAGCTAGACGATTATTGAGTGCTGCCAACTTTCACTCACCGACAAGTCCAAACCGAGCAAACTGCTTGCAGATATTCATGCCATCCTTCAACACTGTGAGCTCTCTCTGAAGGTCTTTGCGGAAAGCCCGGCTGGCATCCGTTTCACCGGCAATCTTGTTCAGTTCGTCTGTAGACATTATGGAAACACTGACAGGGTCAATGATCTTGCCAAGCTCTGCGACCAAACCAGCTTCGATGACCTCAACAGCGACATCATCGATGAATCTCTTCATGGCAACCTTGGGAGAAGTTAGCAGTGACTATGGTTTTACAAAGGATAGAACGCCTTTACCTTGTAATACGCTTCGAGAAAGTCAAGCACCTCTAAAGCTGCAAACTTGTTCATATCGGATTCCACAGACCCAGCCAGATGGTTAACCAATGCCTTTAGGTTAATATTCAACCCGCTACGCATTGAAAGGCTGTCAACTTGGAAGTAGGTGCAGATTTTACGGGAAATCTCCGATTTCTGCCGTTCCATTCTGATTTTCTGTAGAGTGTCGGTGAAGTAGTGATTGTAAGTGATGGGGTGACCTTCTTGATGTTGGTTAAGAAGCCCCTTTGCTTTTTCGTTGAGACCTTTGAGAATTTGGTCGAGTTTGGGCATGATGATGAACTCCAGCAAGGTTGAAACTGTGGTCGAGTCGGCAACATGCTTGACAACACGCCGGAGAAAGTCACGAGCAGCCTCCCAGACACCCTTGACATAAGCCAGTGCAATAGCCCCCCAAGGTGAAGATTGCTCTCTGAAGAGATCTGCCACAATCATCGGATTGAACATGCCAGGTAACTCCCTACCACGACTTCTTCGCATGAGAGCATCAATCTTGGCAAGGTACTCATTCTTAGACAATGAAAGATCCGGAGGCCAGTCGTCTTCTTCTTCCTCTTCGTCGTCGTCGTCATCGTCGTAGATACGTAGTAATTTGCCCTTTTTCCCGAGGCTATCGGCAAAGTCAATGGCACGATTCTGAATCACGGCTCGGATGCGTTTTTCATAGCCCGTCGCCGACTTTGCATCTCCAAAGAATGAATCAGTGTAGTTTCCCTCTACTGCAGTCTTGACAATGCCTTGGAATGACTGGCCGATTCGGATGAGATAAGTTCGTTGCTGATCAACAGTAGCCCGTGGTTGACCTAGTTTGTCTAATTGACCTTGGCGCAGGACGGACTTGGTCTCAATCTCGGTGATCAGATTAGGGAGCTCCATTGAAATCTGCCGCAGAAGCAACTTGCTCAGCCTGCCTCTAAGCAAGTCGATACCCCAGTCAGAAGAATTGAGGGAAGCCCAGCTTCCCTTGGAGAAGAAGTCTTTCTCTTGAGAATTCCGCTCGTCTGGATCCCAAGAATCCTTCTCAGAATCTCTGTTTCGGAGGACGTGCCAACCAAGGCGGAACTCGACGTCTTTGTTGTGGGCGAGGTTAATGTAGTCCCGCTCGCTCTCGGAGCCGGGATGAAGAGTGTCTGGCTTGGTGATGACTCCAAGAGTCCGGATGCCCTCCGGATCAGCTTTCTGGGCCAACTTCAGGACCACTTGGTTGGCATAGTCGTTCTTGGCAGACACGACAGCGAGGATGACACTTCTTGACTCCTTCATGTAGCCCTGCACGACCTGCTTGATCATCTTGACATCATCCTTCGACTGGGTCTTGGTTTCAGAATGAATAAGACCAGGCAAGTCGACGATGGTCAAATGAGGGCGATCCGGCCCACTAACCTCGATACGAAGGAGATCATTGGAAAAGGCCTTTCCGAGGGTCGTGATGCCCATGGCAGCCTTGGCTCGCTCGATCAAATCAGGCAGCTCATCAAAAGTCTCGAGCTTCTCCTGGAAGCCGCGCAAGGTCGCCTTTTCCGACTTTGAACGGGAGTGATGAGGGACAATGGAGACATGAACGGCGGTTTCATCTGTCTTTCGTAGAACCAGCTCTGTGGGGAAGCGGGTACAGACATTGCTGCGAACAGGGAAGGAGACGCCAGAGATAGCTTCAAGAACAGAGCTCTTGCCGGACGACTGGTCACCGCAAACAATGATTTGGGGAAGAGAGATGTAGTGACTGATGCCATGAGAACGAAGAGAGTCGACAGTGTCTAAGAGTAGTGATTTCTCCTCTGAGCAGAGGCCTGTGAGGCCATCGGAGGTGAGCTTGATCACCATCTTGATTTTGATGATGATGAGAAGGATGAGTTTGATGCAAGGCTTTAGGTCTTCTTCGACCTGAATTTATAGCCATGAGTTTCAGCGTTAGGCCCCCAAGAAGAGGGGGTTTGGAGTTGTTGGGCGGTTTGTATGCGGGAGGCCGACCGTGGCCATATGAGGCACCCAATGATTTATCTACGCCAAAGTCTATGAGATCAATCTAGAAAAACATGGAAGCACAAGCAGTAGGTTTCATGTTGGTCGCCTAAATAATGGGAGCCAACACGATAGGCGGTCGTCCAACACTTGGCTGTTGTGTTGCGCAGCTCCAACATTTCTCTTGGCAGAAGCTATAGGTGCATCAAGCAGGCTGCCAAACAGTTTGCCGTAATGTCAAGGCTTTTGTGCCGCCTTTGTGTCGCAATTGACTATAGTGTTGTGCCCACTAGCCGAACCCAAGTAATTGGGCCAAACCACTCGAGCGTTATCACGCAGAGTACGGATAAGCGGTACTCATATGTCGGATATGCATAGTTGCACCCGCTGTATTTATGTAAGTCAAGATAAGAGCAATGAAAGTGTATATTGACCTGAATATACTGCTTGCGGAAAGGCGTGATAAACGGGTCCTATTGCTGCAAGTCAGCATCACTTGGAAGTGTCTGGTTCGTCACTATCAGCACAATGTAACGGCAATCCTTCAAGTTCAGCTGTGTAGGCTCTTTGGGTTCGCTTAGATGAAACGAAGGAAGGGCCAAGGATCGCGTACGGACTGTTCGGATGCTAGCTCTGACGCTGTTTGGTCAATGTCGCACCATCGAGGCCCACATCTCATTTCGCGGTGACGCCTCTTCCTGAGGCCGCCAGCTTCAACGGTCTTTAACTACGATCGATTGCCGAGTTGTCTAGAGGAAAATCAGTTGCTTGTAGCAGTCTTATCTCCGTCTTATCTACCAAGTACCCATCTTTGCCCGAGGCTTGTCTCAATCACATCATCAACCACCTTCACCATGACGCAAGAGGCAGTGTTTCTGAGATACGCAAGTATGGAAACTCTCAACAGCAATTGTATGTACCCTTGCTAACAATTACCAGGCCCAAATGAGTTGCGCACGATAGCCCGCGAAGATGCTGGCTATTATCACGCAGTCATCATTGGCGCAGTCTACGAGTTTGAGGAGGGCGCAGATGTCAAGTCACTCCAGACTTTCTTTCACCCTCTCAAGCGCTGTATTGAGGAGCACCCCTTCTTCTGCGTGACCGTTGGCGATAGGCACAGTGACAAAGCCTTCTATCAACGTGTGCCGAGTATCAACCTCGAGGATCATATCTCAATTATTGAGGACCCAGCAGCCACTGCCGATCCTCTGAATGCTATCGGAAAGTCGCTGGTGCCCGAATTGGGCCTCCCTTTTGTCGCCGGCAAGGTGCCATGGAGAATTGTTGTCCTGCCTCTGGACCAGTCCAAATGCTTCATCGCATTCTCCTTCTCTCACATGATCGGCGACGGCCCAACCGGTGTTGCTTTCCACAAGACCTTTCTCGCCGGATGCAGAGATGCTCCAGAGGGTAAGCCCTCGGCGGTTGTCGTGCCTCCAGCAAAGCCCCTGCCGGCTCCATTTGACACGCCCGAGAGGCTTCCCATCTCGTGGTCATTCCTCCTAACCCCCTTCATTGCCAACTTCATCCCGCACTTCATCGTCAAGCTGCTCGGCTTGCGTGTTAGCGCGTCGACTATTAATGAGGGCACGTGGACGGGCGCTCCCATGTTCTTTGACCTCGAGAAGTACCAGAACAAGCTGAAGATCCGCGAGATTGAAGCGCCTCTGCTTCAAAAGGCGGTCCAGGCCTCTAGGGAACACGATGCAAAGTTGACGGGTGTCGCCGAGGTGCTCATCGCCCGGGCCTTGAGCAAGGCTATTCCCGACGCCAAGGTCACCAACTTTGTCTCGCAGACAGCCATCAACATGCGACGATCTCTAGGTATATCGGACGACGTGGGAGGAGTCATGGTATCAGGATGCAACCTCACCTATGCTCGTAGCAACGCCAGCGGCCCTCTGACGGAAGAAGAATGGGCATCAGCCCGGTCCTCGACCAAGGAGTTGGCCAAAACGGCAACAACGCTTCAAGATCAAGCCATCGGACTCCTGCGCTTCCTGCCCAGCGTCAGAAAGTGGACACTCTCAAAGCTCGGCAAGTCGCGCGACTCATCGTTTGAGATGAGCAACGTTGGCGCTTTTGACGCCGGCCAGGGCACCTCCGAAGCCGGTGGGAAGCAGGCAAAGATCACCAAGATGGTATTTACTCAGCCAGGACACGTTACCGGCCCGCCGATTGCGTTCAACTTTGTGGCTGTCAAGGGAGGCAATCTCGTCTACACGGTTACGTGGCAACCGGGCGCGCTGGGGTTTGGCCTGAGTGAGGACCAGGAGGAGGCGGTTGTTGAAGATATTTGCGCAACACTGCAGCAGGGATTCAAGGATCTGGCCTGAAGGACTATCACGATGTGTAATCAGCCACTCTGTATCTAGGTAATCAACTAATATGTAATGTTTAATTCAGCTCTTGCAGTATCAACCTTGTGTGGCGGCAATGGCTGCGACTCGGACGCGGGTAAGCAGCAGCTCCACGGGTGGATCGATTCAGTGCTGAGAGCTCGCTCTCGCTCCGAGTGGAAGGGGACCCTGACGATCAACTCCAGACTTGGCATCTTCAAATCGAGCCTGTGGCTCAGCGACGGTGACATGCAAGAGCCCGAGCATCCCGAGGAGCCACTGTAAATCACTGTAAATGGGACTCTAGAGCCCTACCCGGTGACGCCGCCCTGGAGCTAGTCCCCATGCGGCGAGTCGCACCGCCCCCCAGCCACACCCAAGCCGTGGCCGAACGCGTGGTGCAGCATGTTACTCGCAAGGCAGGATTGGCCGGTTAGGTCGGCATGTGGCTTGGGCCTGGGAGTCTCTGGCGCCGCAGTCACTGCGCCTGAGGGGCCAGTCTCTAGCTGACATCCAGCGAGCTGCTGGGCTCATGACGTGAGGGCCCTGTCAGCTAAGGCATACTCTGCCCGTCTAGGGTTCGTCACGGGAGCTAGAGCTCAACGGGCTCTGCTATTAAAGGCGGGGGAGGGGAACCCGTTGTCGTGTCTCCTCCATCCACCCATCATCACTCTCCATCAACACTCCTCAGCATCCTACACTCTTATCCATCAACATGTCAGCTAATGATTACTACGGCGGCGGTAGCGGCGGCTATGGCCAGCAGCAGCAGGGTTATGGCCAACAGCAGGGCTACCCTCAGCAGCAAAACTATGCTCAACAACCCCAGGGCTATGGCCAGCAACAAGGCTATGGTCAGCAGCAGGGAGGCTATCCCCAGCAGGTTCGTACTCAACCTCTTCTACACTATCTCCAAACTACTCTTCTAACATTCACTCCACAGCAACAATATGGCCAGCCCCAGCACAACCAGGGCTACGGCGCCCCCTCTCCCGGCCCAGGAGGCTATCACCAGCAGCAGCCCCAATATGCCTCGCACTCCCCTCAGCCCGGCTACGGCTCTCCTCATCCTCCTCCCGGCCAGCAGGGCTACGGCCAACCTCAGCAGGGCCACGACCAGCGCGGTACATCCCCATACCCGCAGCAACACGGCCAGCCCCAGTATGGAGCTCCTGCTTACCCCGGCGGCGGCGCTCCGGGACAATATCCTCCCGGCCAGCCCGGCCCTGACGGCGACCGTGGCCTCGGTGCCACCCTCGTCGGCGGCGGTGCTGCAGCTTGGGCCGCACACAGCGCTGGAGGTGGTATCCTCGGCAGCCTAGGTGCGGCTGCTGCTGGTGCTATTGGCGCCAACGTGCTGGAGAACAAGTTCAAGAAGTATGTTATCTTATTACCATCTAACCTTGTAATTCGCGGTCACTAACAACGCAACAGGCACAAGAAGAACAAGAAGTTCAAGAAGCACAAGACCCGCGGTGTCGACGGCAGCTCCAGCAGCAGCAGCGACTCGGACTAACGACCTCATGATGACGATGATACATGGAGTTTTGGTGTTGGAATTGTGCAGTATTACTATTAGGCATTTGTTATAATGAGCATCTTGGTTTCATGCGCGATAGTTGAATACAACTTGATAAATCACATTATGGCGTACAGCATCTGTGTGACATATTTTCATACGTAAACACCCCCGTTTAAAGCGCAACTGCCACGTCTCACAAAAGGATAAAGTTACCCCCAAAGCGGATTTCAATCCGGTCTTAGACTTAAACAAGCTTAAACTCAAGGCTCCTGGTCAAAGTCGTAGCTGTTCCCGAATCCACGGTTCAGATAACCATCCAGCACTGCCTCGTTGCTAACCCAGTCCACCGGCACTTCCAATCCCAGCTTGCCCTCCTTATCCAGACCTTCCAAGATAGGCCTCACGTCTTCGCCAAACTCAAGTCTCATTCTGTTCCTGAACCACGGCGCAAAGTGAATCATGGCCAGCATGACTCTTGTCTCCCGAGTCAAGTTGGGCATTCCCGCATGCCAGAGTCTCAAGTCACGAATGATAATGCTGCCCTTCTTGATGATGGGCTGTAGAGGCGGCGAAACCTCTTCCCGTTGTCGCAGAAGCGCTTCCTTGATGCGACCGCTAGCCCGCTCCCCATGAGCACCTTCTTGTGCGTCAAGTCCGGCCTTGGTGTGGGTGCCAAGCCAGATCTCTGTAGATCCATTCTCTGGTGTGGCTGTGACTAGAGGTACATTCACAACCAGGGCAAAAGGATGGTCTGGATGCGCAAAATCCGCATCAGCATGAACTGGCTGACGTTGAGGGGCGCCTCCAGGAAGAGTCGCCATGGCCGAGTTTGCAGAACAAAAAGTCCACTTAGGTCGAGGACCGAGAACAGCAGACGTGATTTGCGTGGCAATCGGGTCTGTTAACAGGCGTGTTAGTCAGGTATCCTTCAAGTCAAGATAACGCACCTACTTGTAAAAATGGACGGAAAAAAGTATTCAGCAACAGGAGGTGCATCCTGTTGGATGTTCCCCTTGTTATAATTATAAGGACCTTTGTCACCTCGGGCCTGGAGGGTGAGAGCATCCTCAACCATCTTCTTGTTAAGAAGATCGAGGTGTTCGTGCGGGACAACATTCTCGACAACCACCAACCCATCTCTGTGCATGTGTCGCACCGCCTTTTCCAAGTTTCTAGAGTCAAGAGTCAAGTTACTAACCTCTTTCTGAGAAGGCTGAATGACTCCGAGTTGGGAGGCCGAAGTGGCTGTCGCGAAGGAACGAGTCCCCTTGACAAGGGTTGGTAGGATCATTCGAGTTCGCAACATGGCGGCCATCTTTTTGATAGTGAAAAAAGCTGATAAGAAATTAAGCAATGTTCTGAATAACAAAAGAAGAACAAGACCGGATTTTCTCTGACACCAACACAGCAGCATGATTTATACATGGTTTCTGCTCGCCAAGGTTCATGATGCACGTTTCCCGAGCTCGGAAAACCCTTCTCCACAACGCCAAGCCAACCCACATGGCTTGTCTGGGGTAGGCCATGGCCGAACCACACCTGCTGACCAACAATTGCTCAATGTGGTCACACACCAGCAAACAGGCACTCTGGTTCCATCTTACCGAAAGGCTCAGTTTTCCTGAGGAGATGCTGCACTGGCCTTTTCCCGGTCCGCCTTCTCCTTCTGCATGTTCCTCCTCATCGTTTTGATGTGATCCGCCCCAAACTTCCAGGTAGTCTCGAGCTTCTTGATTAGTTGTTGCACCGGCCATCCGACGGTCGGTTTACAAGCAATGAGCTGGCTCTTGAGCTCCTCTTGGGCGGACGGTTTCCATATGAATTTGGCGCCTAGAAATTGGTCAACCTGACATGTTGAGTGAAAAACAGAGACGAAACCCACAGTAGGAAATGGGGCCAAAGGAATTCACCAAAACTTGGGGTCTTCTGGCTGTGAAGGCTATGCCACAAATTTCAAGGGTCAATCCCATGAGAATATCCTCTTTGTTGGTCGGCCAAGAACTGTGGGTAAGGAATTCTTGAAACAACTCCCAGGGTGCAAAAGCTAAGAGGATAATAAAGGACACAAGAAAGTACTGCGACGCCGCGGCTGTACATTATCAGAAGAGGGTCCCAGCAAGCGCAATTGGTACCAAATGCTTACCGTGACATGGAAATAGGTACCAAAGTGCTGGAAACTCGCGAGATTTGTAGGGTCCGCCTTGTTGTCGACAGAATGGGTTGAGTCGCTGTGGCTTATAATATTGCCATCTGGTCAGCATCTGAAGTGCAGTGGCCCATTGCGAGTCCGCAATGTGACCATCAAACGTCATGTTGATGAGCTTGCCGAGTATGAGAGTAATAGAATTGAGGTAATCTTGGTCTGTTTCGTGCTGGCTGATTTCAGGAATATGCTCCAAGCGAATCTTGAGTGGGTAGCCTTCGGAAAGACTGAAGGTGATTTCTTCTCGCAGATAGTTCCAGAAACCAGCGGCGAGCAATCCTTGCCGTAGGCCGCCCAAGAATGCACCATGGTGTGATGCCATGGCGTAGGCACCACGCAGGTGGACGTTGGAGCCAACGCCGCCAGTAAAGATTTCATAATTTCGCAACAAACATGTCGCTGCCAGAGCTACTCCTTGAGTGACGAGCTCGTCATCTTCTTTGAGCAGGATAAGCAGCCGGATACACCTAACATGGTAAAATGTGGCAATCTTTCGAAAGCTCTTGGTTTCGGTCAAGGCCTTGTGCATGGCGGCGAGTGTGATGATGGCACTGAAGAGGAGTGGCTCATCAAGGGCCATCCTGGGGACGGTGGTGCCAAACGTCCTGGCTTGGTCACTCAGATCATACCAAAGACATATCTCATCGGTATAGCAGTGAAAAAGCTGGGCTATTCTGTGATCTTGAATAGCCTTGCGTGGATTGTCAGGCTCTGGGAGCAGCTGATGCTGAGCTTGACGTCGAGTTAGCTTCACCACAGTCACAGAGATGGGTCACAAAACACCTATCGGCGTCGGTCTATTGGACCAGTCGCAATAAAGGCTCGATTTGAAGCAGTTGGTACACAAGGGGTGCTCCTCAGTGCCTAGAACATAGGGGATCAGTGTATAGTAGGGTCAAGAGTGCTCTTAGACACACATTTCAGCTTGCGCTTCCGGCAGGTGTTGCTGTTTTCCAGGTCAGCCGCTGCATCCAGCCCATGGAAAAAATAAGTGCAGGTTTCATACCAGGCCTTTTCATTTCTCGGGCGCGGCATCCTGATCGAATATTAGAGGTTCTTTCGGATTTTCAGGCGTGCTCTCGCAACCAGGTGGAAAATGAGCGTTGCGAGGGTTGAGATGGAGGAGAGAGAATGCAGGTGCCGTGGGGCTGCCCAGCCAAATTTCTAGGCGGCCACTGTAACCCACCATTCACTCCCCGAGGAGAGCACTGAACATACTCTTGGCCCCGGAGCGAAATCAACACTTTGAAAACAATACTAATCTTATTTGCTATAATATTGAAAGAGTAGCCTAAGAGTATGAACAGGTTGGTCTAAGAGTATGAATAGGCTGGTCACCGCTATCATCACCTGCTAACCTCCTGATGTCTACCAGCGTGCCACAACCAGCACAAGGTAAGCGACCATGCCATCTCAGTAAACACCAGTCGGGGTGATTTGAACTATGGAAAGGTATGCTATCTGTTGTTCGAAAGGCTTGGTTGCATATCGAGCTGATCTGATCTGAGCAGATTTGGCAAGTTCCAACACCTCAGACCTATGCGGGAGCATCACGGATGCCTGTCCAAGGTTGTCTAGGATCTACCTATAAAAGCGACCGTATTCTAAGTCAATCCTTCTTTCTGCAGCACTCGGACGCCCCCGTTACGATATCCCGCCGACAATAGCACGACGACTCGATCGGCACGTCCACAAACGCCATGGCTGTCTTGAGCTGCTGCTTGATGACTGTCGCCTCTCCCTCGAGTCCCAGCTTCACCAAGCACTCGTGGTAGCCGTGGAGTGCCCACACGTTGTTCGGATGGTGTCGTGCTCGGTACAGCTTGTTGTTCAAGCCTAGATCTGTTCGGTACACCTCTGCCGCCTCTTCGATCCGGCCTTGCTCCATGAGAAGCGCAGCGTATGCGTGTCGCGCTGGTTGCATCCACGCCCACGGCTCCGCGTACCGAAGACCATCGTCTCTGTCGATGGACTCTCGAAGATGCTTAAAGGCTAGCTCGATGTTGCCTCGCCGGTACTCCAGCTCACCGTCCAGCATGGCCTCTGCCACGGCCAGAACATCAGAACACTTGTTCGGGTATGCTATTCTAGTTGGAGGTACTCGATCTTTCGCCGCAAGGAAGAGCTCTCGCTCCTTGGCCGCCTCCTCAACGTTGCCTGTTGCTGCCCAAGCCACACCCTTGGCATAGTGTATCGTTGCCGTCGTTACGCAAAGCAGCTTCTGGTCCTCGGGCAGCGGAAGGTCGATAATCTCCTGCCATTTGCCAAAGCGGATCAGAACATGCGGGCGAACAGCCCTGAACGTCTCCAGCCAGTCAGCCATAGGCGGCGACTCAACACGCAAGTCCTCATCCGGAAGTGCAATATCCATCTGGTCCGCGGCTTTGATACACACGCCAAATTGGCCGGCGAACATGGCAGCATAGATGAGAGAGTGGTAATCGTGCAAACGGTACACGGTATAAAAGTCACCACCGCCACGAAGGGAGACGAACTTCTCATCAGCCTGAACAGCCTTCAAATTAGCAGAAATCGCTCGTCGATAGTCGCCGATCAGGATATCGAGATGCGATGGCATGTGTGCGAGATGGCCCGCCTCCTCTGCCAATCTGCGTAGGTGTTCAGCGGCGACCAGCGCTTTCTCCGGTTCAGCCGACATCTCGCTAGTGTGAATGTAGGCATGCAATAGGCCTATGTGCTCATGGCCGCCCTCTTGAGCGAGGCCTCTCTCGATGACATTCTGTGTCTCTAGCACCTCGGACCCCGGCGCTGGCTTCCCTGTGCGCACATCCCATAGGGCCCAAGGTGTGAGGTTCATGAGGGAATCGGCGTATAGAGTTGCGATATCAAGATCGTCCTTGAATTCTTGATAGACGGGCTTCATTGCTTTAGCGTAGGCGTGATTCCAGACTTGGTAGTTGTTGGTGTCGTGCTCATCCTTGGGATATCGATGTCTCAGGGCAGTCGTGAGAGCTCGTTCAACAGGGCTGGCTTTCGAGGACAGCGATTCGGCCTTCTTTAATGCTTCAAATCCCCGTGCAACTGTCTGCTTCATATCGTCCCGGTCGAAATGCTTCCATGGCTTGTTGTAGTTTGGTCCCAAGGCAAAAGCAAGACCCCAGTAGGCAAGGGGACATTCTGGGTCAACAGCAATGGCCTTCTCAAAGCAACGTGCTCCTTCGGCATGGTTAAAGGCATAACACCAGACAATTCCATCCTCGACCCATCGCTTTGCCTCTGGCTTGGTCGTCGTAAGTTCCCGGCTGTATGGTGGCAAGACGAATTCGGGATTGTCAGACCGTGGGACGGACTGCGAGAGCACCATTATAACGTGACGTATATCAAACACAAGTTAACGGTTCCTTTTCCGGAGGGAACTGCAACAGTACAATTGCCGAACGATGAAACTTGGGCTCTTTTGATTCTCACAAAGAAGGGTGTGAAGAGTGGTTGAGATCCCGGGTGATCGCCACCTCCAACTTGCGGAGAAGCTGAATGACCCACTAGCGTGTGCAACGTCAAATCAGCGGCTAGTGACGTGCCCGGCAGAGACCGAAGACGGAGAGAAGTACGAAGGGTACAGACTGGCTGGAAGAGGATATGAAGAAATTCCACTTCAAAGGTATAAACTCCAAAAGAATTGGAAAGGAGACAAGTTGTTGGGAATGTTGAGAGGAGCTAGTACAGTTTCCGCAGAGACAGCCACCGACTTTACGTCAGGAACGTTCATGTGACAGCGGAAATGAGCACCCGACAGTAGCCAAAGACAATTACTCCATTGTGAAACACATAGTGAAAGCAAGAAAAACTTAAGAGTATTGATAGATCGAGCTAGAAGCGTTGTGCCAATCCGTCACCCGACCGTCACCATTCCTGTGGCCTGCGTATACACCGACTTCCGGTGTAAGCTGACTTTGCGCTGGCAATGCAACATGGATGATTCAACGATTTCGAACAACAAAAATAAGCTTAACCAAACAGATGCTCCTGCTTGGCGCCCTCGGCGGCCTGGATGTAGGGAACACGGTCGCGACAGTAGAACTCGACGGCGATCTTGTTGTCGAGGGTGGCCTTGCCCTCGTCGAGACCGCCCGCCTTGATGATGATCTTGCCGGGCATCACGTCCAAGCGCGTGTACAGGCTGGAGCCGCAGTCGGCGCAGAAGAAGTGGCGGTTGTTCTTTCCAGAGGCGCCGGTCACGTCGTAGTGCTTAGGGGTTCCTTTACGGATGGTCAGCTTTTTTTTAACAATTATTTTTATGGTTGGTTTTTGAGTTCTAACCCTTGGTGACGGAAAAGGCCTCCTCGGGGACCACAGCGTTGGAGGTGCAAGGGCCACCGGTCCACTTTGGACTGTTAGCCAAGAACACTCTAGATCACCGTTGACAATTTACCTTTTGGCAGTCAATGCAGTGGCAGAGGGCAGTAACAACAGCATCGCCTAAGTTAAAGTGATTAGTGATACACATTACTGTATTCTGCATGGCATGGCCACCCACTGGTGCTCTGATACGCGATGCCTCCGCACATGCAGCTACCGGTAAGAGCCATTGTATTATGTGATTGGTTCAAAGACTAAAGAATAGTGTCTAGGCCGTCAAGGTGTTTCAAGTGTGTCGATTGTGTGATCTGTGGAGTGAATGGTGCTCTCAAGGTTCTCGGGCAGCGAGTATATATACCCCGACTTGAACCTGCCCAGGTCCATCCCATTGTCAAACAAGACCCGCGACCGAGGGCACCCGGTCATGCGTCGTCACATTGTACCTACTCCTTCTACGTCAAGGCGTCTCATCAACTGACCAACCACAGGTTATCTCGCGGATCGGGATCTAGTTTGGAATCTTTTCCCGGTCCTCTAAGTGGAGTGGTGGCTCGAAAGATGCTCCTCCATGAGATGCTTTAATTCGACCTGCAAGACGTTGTCATTACGAAGCTGCGTTTTCTTACCGTCAGATATTTGCATCTCCGGTTCTCCAGGCTTTTTACAATACCTCTGGACCTCTCTTTCCTTGCCGAAAGTGAATTTCGTGCCTCAACAATGTGGAATCAGGAACTACTCCCTCAGGCGGGGAACCTCGTCTACCACAAGCCTCTCCCGTTCGGCCAGACTTGGCGGGACCTAATCGATCCGGAAAAGCGGAGCCTCTCCCGCGCGGAGAAATTGGATAACAGGTCCGAAAGGGCAGAGCAACCACCCACTCGCCAGGTGTTTGCGAGATTTGCGGATCCGCAGCCCCGAGATCTTCAGGTCTTGGCTTGGACGAGACGGCGGTGATACGTAATTGAGTTTCCGGCGCTGTTAGGGCAATATCAGAATGCGGGGGAGGGCAAGGGTCAGCAGCTTGAGACGCGGTGAGGGGTTGGGCATGAGGAATCAACCAAGGGCCTCCTCGTTCATCAGCGATAGTCCTACGGGTACCTCAGGTGAGATTGCATATTCACCTCAATTCAGATGCATAAAGAATGGAATACTCTCGTCTATTCATATCTCATGGCGCGCTAACGTGGAATCCTCCATATTCAGGTCTCCTATCAGATCCTTCGACCCATACTCCATCCATATCGCGCGCCTTTCTCTCAATTTGGGCTCTTTTCTCACCGAAAAATCTCCCATTCGTCTCTCTCAGCCCTAATCCCTCGAATGAGTGACTTCGGGCTTCTCCTCTCCGCTGATCCTGAAATTGTTCTCTTCATCTCCTGACCTGCGACGCATGGCCGCGTTATCCGCCGCCTGTGAGCCCATAACCTCACGGGCATCCGAGTCGTGGGCGACGTCAAATTTGCCCATCAGGTTCTCGGGACCGATAAAGGTCAGGACGATCACGTATACGTACACACAGGCCATGAAGATGCAGATCACCTTGCCGTAGTCGTATCGGCTCTCGCCCTCCTCGTTCTCCGGGAGAGGGAAGCGCTCGCCCAAACGGGCCTCGATGGTTGAAGAAGCCGAAGAGACGAGGTTACCGAGTTGGTAGGATGTACCGACGACAAAGGTACGGAAAGCACCGGGTGACAACTCCATCAGATGGATGGGAATCACACCCCAGGCGCCCTGGACACAGAATTGCTGGAAGAAAGCGGCGGCGATGATGGACGAAGAGCGAACAAAGGTGTACGGGTAGAGCAGCGCACCACCCACGATACAGCAGATGATGATGCTCAGTCGACGGCCGATGGACTGACTGCAGTATCCGACAACAGTACCGCCCGTCATGGCGCCCAGGTTGGCCACGACTTGAGTGACAGTCCTCTTGTCGGCGGAAAATCCAAGCTGGTTCTCCAACATGGTAGGGTACAAGTCCTGGCTGCCGTGGCTCATAAAGTTGAAGCCAGCCATGAGAAGTACCAGGTACACGAGAAGAAGCCAATGGTGCTTGAGCGCAACCTTGCCTTCCTTGATAAATACTTTGCCCTTGCCATGGACCTCTGAAGATGAGGCCTCCTGTCGCATACGTTGACGCTCCTGGTAGGCTTGAGTCTCGGGGAGCATGAGTCGGAAGATGATGAAGAGGACGGGCGGACAGGCGCCGAACCAGAAGAGCGGGCGCCAGTCGTGGGGGGTTGTGTCGACAAGACCACGAGCGAACGCGGCGCAGAGAAGATACCCAAAGGCGTACTAGAGCCCCAGTTAGCAGTAAACTTGAGACAAAGAACAGGAGGCGGTACTTACACCTTGCTGGAGGATACCACTCATAATACCTCGAGCTTCCTCAGGACAATCTTCGAGAGCCGTAGCAGCTGCGTTACCGTAAAGACCACCCATAGCGATGCCAAAAAGGGCTCGGCAAGCCAGAAACTGGGAGTAAGTATTACAGAACCCAGTTCCCTGGGATTTGGTTAGCAATGGCTCCAATTTCACTCGTAGATCTCAGACAACCAGGATTGGCGCCATGCCAAGCCGGGTCGATCCGAATATCCCACCGCGACCCATGTAGCAAAAGTCCGGGGTTACAATGATGCAGGAGGGTAGCTTACAAGCTCAAGAACAATAAAGAGGAGGTTATTAATGACGAATGGCCACTTTCGGCCATATCGATCGCTGGCGATACCGAACAAGATGGATCCCACAGATCGGAACATGAGCACCAGCGTGATGCCCCACGTGATATCCGTCTTGGTCTTGTCAAATGTCTTGGCCAGACTCGTCACGGACAGAGACACGGTAAAGAAGTCGAAAGAGTCCCACGTCTGATGCGCATTCAGTCAGCATCAAATCTTCGAGCAAGAGGTAGGATTTGACGTACCCATGCCGCAAATGCGACAAAGAAGAATGCCCATTGCTGACCGTTCAGCATGCGCAGCAATTTGATGGGATTCTGGAGGTGGTGCATCGGGGGCTTGAGCGTCGAGGGGCGAGTCGCGACATATCGCCCTGGGGACATGCCCACGTGCGGCGCCGTGGTATCATACTCGTGTTCACCCATGATGGGCTTTCGGGGAGGAACACTTGTCGGCTTGTAGTGGAATGTGATGAGGTTCGATGGTAAACTCGAGATCAGGTAAACTGTTGGATTGTAGACCACTATAGTGGATGTTATGTGTGAATGTGAATGCGAGTAGAAGTCAAGACACAGTCAAGCCTGTCCAAGGACTCCAATACTCCAACATCATGCGGGACACCCTCAAGTTAATATACTCTCCCCAGCTTTCCCTCGATCCCCACTTACACATGAGAACATCAAACGGCGATCACCGAACCCATGCCGAACCAGCAAGATTAAACGGGCTTGCCAATCACACCGTCACGACATGCCCGTCTCTCGCCGTCAGATCCCTCCCTTTTGCCAGGTACGTTGGCGCGTCTTTGGTCTCGTGGGTTACCAGTATCCCGTTAGAGGGGGGCCCATAATTCCCTTTTGGCGCCGGTTCCCGGAGGCGCGGTCCTTTTGTTTCGGCATCGTGCTCGCAGATCTCGGTCTTCTGTGTGCTTCATGTTGCAGCGATGGCCTGTGCATTTCTGACAGCAAGGCAGGGGTCCGTAGTATCGTTTGTTGCACGCGCAAGATGCGATGGCTTCTCTGCGGACTAGCCGGCGTTGAGTTACAGCTCCACTACATTCGTATCGTATCCCAGGCAAGCTCTCCTTCATTTTTTCGTTTCAATGAGCTTGATAAGTTCCCGAGACGGGGATTTTACGGAATCATTAGATTCTCCTGGAAGAGATAGATCTAGATCATGAGCCTGGACAAGAAGCTTGCTGACATCATAACAGCGCCTCTTTCAAGTCATTGCTTTCACAACAGATTCCCTGGAGGTGACCTTGCACCCTCACCACTCCTCCGTCTCTTCCCCTCACCAGAGACCCTCACCTCCATCAATAACCTGGGGCACCTCCGCACAATCTCCCCTATCCCCAAGCTTATTCCATCCCATGCGAGCGTCGTCTTCCCGCTTTCACGGCGGCTCTGTGCCGAAAATAGCGGGTCCTCGGCCGGAACTATCCCTGTTATGGCGTAGCTGGCTTAGTCCCATCGGCAATCCGGCATCTGGAATGGGTCCTGTACGTCGGTGGCCTACAGATTGACATCACCCTGAGACAGCTCTGTTGGTTCAAGGCGACGTCTAGAAGCGAGAAGGATGCCATTTCGCTGCGTTAGTCGAGTCAGAAGATAGACACAAGAGTCAATGCATTACTGGACGCCATGACTACTCCAATGACGCGGCCAATCGAGACCGCCACCGGCTTTCACTTGAACCACCGACTCCAACTTTCTCCCCGCAAACCACCATCTTGATCCCTGAAAATCCCTCCTCCATCAAACTATCAAACATGCTTCTCCATTAGCGCCCAACAAGCTTGATTCCCCAGAAACTACTCCAGACCACTCTCCAACCGGGCGTGACACAAGCACGCGTCGATCCGTAAATTGCCGATCCCCTCTTGAGCTTGGGCGGTGCGTTGCACTCCAAGATTCAAGCTTCAGTCGAGCAGAAGTCAGTCCTTCCAGAACACTTCTAGAACCTCGTCGCCAAGTCTCTCGCAGTCTTCCATACCTGCTTCCGCCAAAAATATGACAACAATCACAGGAACTGCAATCACCTGCTGTCGCCCACATCCCCGAATCCCCGAACGTCCTACGTCTCCAGTTTTACCCGCTTCGCTTATTCTTGTTGTTCAACCTCTTCTTTGCTCTTCTGTCGTCCATCACTTGACCTGTGACTCTTAGCCGTGCCTTATCCTCGGCAATGCCCTCGGTCATTGAAAATATTGTTGCCGCAGACTCGGTGATTGGTGTTGAGGCTGACGTACGTCTTGCTTATAGCCGTATTTCCAAGCATCGCCCCCACTGTGGACTGCGGCTCTGCGAAGTCGGAGACGACAATGCACGAATCTGTGAATGGAAACTTGGAGCCTCTACCCCAATGACTCCAACACTGGAGGCTTGGAGAAATCTATCTTGGCCACCATGCAATCCTGTCATGCGAGCTGTCGTTTGTGAGTTCAAGCCTCAGGAACCAAGCAAGCCACGGCTGAGCGTCACTCCATGCGGACCACACCGATATCAAGTTGTGTACCCCTCTGGTCGAGAGGGAAAGCAAAGATTCTCTTCGTCTTTTATAATACCAGTAAATACCAGTTGCCCCCAGGCACCAAAACGAAATGTTTCCCACCCCAACGCCCCAGTCCAGGGTATATTGGGTATCCACACAAACATAATCCTACACATCCGCTCACCGTCAGTCGGAAGCATTCCGTCTGCTCCATCATGATTCTCTCCCGCAAATGACATTAACTTTCCGTCGCTGGCCCAAACGTTCTAAGTGTTGTCTGCATCAAGAACAACAGTCAAAGAATAAAAACACAGGCAAGTAGAAATCCTCGCTTTATAACCCTCATTAATCCCTTGATGATTCCCTCGTAGCTCATATTGCAGCGTCACGTAACATGCGCTCGGAATAATTCGTCTTCTAGACGCCGCCGCCCATGAAGGCAGCGAGGTCGTCAAGGTCGAGCAGTTGCCGCTCAAAAGCCTGGCACAGCTCGGGCGCCGTCATGTCCTGGCTTGTAGTCTGTCCGTCCTGGGAAGCCACTATGCCATTCGCCATTTCAGGGCTCGACTGCTTCATGTCATGCACCGCGAGGTGAGGAGCGCTGCCTGGGGGCGGCGAGACTGTTGTAGGTGTAGAAACACCACCCGAGCCACCGTTAATGGTGGTCACTCCAGGGCGTCTTGGGATTGCGACAGGAGGCTCGCTATCCCCACGAACCGACTCCGAGACAGAGCGGTTGGCGGTGGGCTGACCAGATACACTGCCACCAGTGTTGGTCTGCTGGTCATAGTCCATAGCGTCGGGGTTCGTATCGGCGTTGGACGAGATCTCATCCTTGACACCGCTTACACCATGGGATGCCGAGCCATGGCGCAAGGAGTTGGGGGGAGCAGCGGCAGCAGCGTCATTGTTCAGGACTCGCTGCATGACGGTGAGGTGTCGCAGCCAGCTGCCCATGAGGGGCCAGTTCTCGGTGCCGTCACTCATAAATCGCAGGCCATCTTTCACGATGTGAGCAGCTGTCTCGACGGCATTGGGTGGTGTCAGGCCCTTGAGAGACAGGTAAGCCACCGTGGCACTGGCGGTGAAGGCTGAAAACAGCATGAAGATGGGGAAGCAAGGAATGTGGTCCTTCTCAGAGCCGGCCTCAACTGCAGTCAGCAGAGAGATGGTGCCGTGGCACGAAGTAAAGAGCCTATCAACAATATCGTGGCATCGGGGGTTGAGACGGAATGACTCGAGGTTAAAGTTCACAGCCGTCACCTCCTGCAACAGACGTCGACGATGGACAAAGATAGTTGCGCAGTGAAGCAGGCAGTGCAGCATGGCAAAGGTGTATCCTGAGCCCATGGTCATGTGCAAGTTGATCTGGCCCGGCTTGTCGACGAACTGCATCGGCAGGGAAGCTCGAAGGCCTTCAATCTTGGCAATAAGATCCGCGCAATCCTCCTCGCGGAAGCTTTGAAGTGTCGTGGTGGTAAGCATGGCAACGACATCACGCCAGATAGTCGAGGCCAGCACGATGTAACCAAACTCGCCGACCTCAGACGGAACCTGACCCGGTGGCATCGCAGTCAGCTCAAGCTGCTGGTGCAAGGTCTTGACTAGAACCGCATTGCCAAAGGCAAAGTTAATGTCTGAGCAAGGCAGCGACACATCCCCAGTGTCAAGAGGAGAGAGCGCGGGGTAGCGTCCAGGGGTGCTTGTCAGAAGACAATCGAGGATATAGATGAGCCAGATAGTTCGACGAAGGGACTCGTCGCGAAGGAACTGGTCAGCATCAGGGGATGGGTGGTGGCTGTTGAGGATGCGGTACATCTGCACCATCCGGGCAGCCTGGCCCAGATAGATGTAAGCTCGAACAGCATTCCGTGAGCCCCATTCGTGAATAATGATCAAGCATAACGCCTGGATATCGACGAGGTTGGGGTGGTCAAGGTTCTGGTTGATGAGAGTCATAGCCTTGGCGGCAAAGGTCTCCGCAGCCTGGGTAGGGCCTCCATAGCGACGGATCAAGCTTGGCGAGCTCCTAGAGGCAGCAGCATGTTAGTGACAAAAATCTTGTGCGGCGGGTCAAAGTGTTGAGACCAGAGCCTCTCTGCAGAGGTGACACGGCGATGAGCGGGATTCGGACGAGGCGATTCGGGAAGCCTCGGCTCCTATCCGGGCCACGGCGTCTCAAAGGGGTTTACGCCAACTCAAACACTCGGTGACGGTGGCACCGATCGGTGTGGATCCACATGCCGGTCGGGCGGCGAGTGAGTGGGAGAACGCGGGAAATGAGGGCACGGGTGAGGCGACGCACGAGCGAGACCGGCCCAGGGATTTTGGGGGCGGGAGGAAAAGCGCGAGAAATTGGGGAACGCAGGGATCGGAATTGGGTGACGTACCGGGCTGCACAGGTCAAGAGACCGTAGACTAGGGCAGCGTCCAGGGACGCGCTCTTGAGCTGCTGGACAAATGACGGCTTGTGGAACGCGACGCAAGCCGGGAAGGTCTTTGACACGACGCGCTCGCACTCGGCGATGAGCTCTGGCGTAAGTCTGGAAAGTGTCAGAGTTAGCAAGGAAGCCGTAGAATCAAGCAAAGAATCGTGTCAAAGCAGACAGTGAGCGGCACGGAGCCAGTGAGTGACCTCAGACGTAGGGGGTGGCACGGCCCGTCTGATGCTCTGGCTTTACGCCTCCGAACAAGGACGAATTTCATGGGCGCGCCCCGTAAGCCGAGGGCGACGGCGGCGAGAAAGTGGAGAGAGGGGACGGGGCTGAAGGACAAGCCAAGGTGCGACTCGGGGAGAGGAGCGAAAGAGACGCGGACGCGGGTGTGGTAATGAGAAATGGGGAACAAGGCAGGGGGGAGGGTC
>JAAGWO010000496.1:0-37155 GCA_013266205.1 Fusarium decemcellulare
GTTCTTTATTATGGCTACTAACGTCTTTGTCTACAGCAAAAAAAGCTAATCTAGAAGAAGACTATGTCAAAACATGCAGTCATGGGTCTCACGAAAATGGCCGGTGAGTTTATATCCTGCAGTTACAACTTTGATACTGAGTCCTATTAGGCCTTGATCATTCACCTGAAGGGATACGTTGCAATGCGGTTTGCCCAACTTGGGTGCGCACACCACTGTTGGACATCGAACTGCAGAAGAACCCAGAGGTGCAAGGGGCCATTTCAGCAATCGTACCTATTAAGCGGGCTGCTGAGTGCGAAGAAGTTTCCGACACCATCGCTTATTTGTGTAGTCCTGCGGCAAGCTATATCAACGGCACAAGTCTTATTATCGACGCGGGCGTGACGACAACCGTTCGATTACATTAAGCCACGGGAAGCATTATAGGCCATATAAAAAGGGGTAGAATCGGAGATTTGAAGGTAAAATAATACTTCTAAACATTTTTGCAAACCCAAGGGTTTTTAAGAAGGGTTTCCTGTCTATCTATGCGAATTCTATCCAGTGGACGATGTAATACCGCCGTCCACCACCAACTTCTGCCCAGTAATGTACCTCGCACTATCCGAAGCCAAGAAAACAATCGCATTAGCAGTATCAGAGCTATCACCCTGCTTGCCCATCGGAACCGCCTTATCTCGCTTAGCCGAGAAGCCTTCCAGATCACCGCCAGCATACTTGTTCGCAAGGTAGACCATGAGCGGTGTGTTCATAAGTCCTGGTACCACCGTGTTGAGACGCACGCCCTTGTCTGCGTAGATGACGGCAGTTGCTTTTGTGAACTGCATGACACCGGCTTTGAAAGTTGAATAGGCGACTTGAGGCTTGCCGATATATCGCATGCCTGCGATGGAGGCGACGTTGACGACTGAGCCGCTTTTTTGAGCCTCCATTATGGGAAGAACCTCGTGGCAGGTGAGGTACACTGATTTGACGTTTAGAGCGGCTTGAGCATCCCTAAATATTGTCAAAACCTGTTACGAATTTGCAGTATAAAATTTACTCACCAAATGTCCTCCTCCATCTCAGCAGGACCGCCGGGTTCTGAGCGCCCAACGTTGTTGACCAGAATATCCACCCGGCCAAACTTGGCCACACACTCCGACACGAGCCTTTTGACATCTGCGGCCACAGTCACGTCAGCCTGGGTAACTTCGATAGCACCCTTCTCTGCCTCTATCCTAGTCTTGGTGTAGGCGGCAGCATCCAGATCGATGTCGCACCCAAAAACCTTGACGCCATTTCGACAGAGAAGCCGTGCTGTCGCTGCACCGTTGCCCCAGCGCTCACGAGTGCCAATTTGGCCGACGCCAGTCACTATCGCGACCTTGCCATCGAGGTCTGGGAATGTTGCAGTCGGTTCCATCTTTTAAACTTGGCCGTTGTTTCGTCAACACAGGCTGAGACGAGTGATAGGTGTTAGGCAGTAATGGCGGTTGGTAGACAAGTTAGAGACAGATCAAAGTCAAGGATGACGAATCACGAATCATAATTGCTAGTCCCACGCTCATTCTTTACTCTTTATACCTGACAAGGAACAGAGCGCGGAGTTATCCCGAGTATCTGGAGATTTGCCGTTGGAGAGCACCTTGATGAGGGAGGTTTTCCCGCTGCTTCGCATGCAGCTGCCTGGCCTGCCTTATCCACCTGCACCTTGTCTTGAAAACGTCAAACGCCAGCAATTTACATCCGATTACCAATATTCAGCATGAGAGCAGATCCAAATGATGGGGTAAATGTGGAGGTGGGCTGCGGGGATCATACCCACTCTGGTAGAAGTTGTCGCCGACAGTTTCCAAGACACTGAATTTCGGCCCACACCAAGCATTCGTTCAGCATTATAACTCAGATGTCGCTCAAAATGCTGAAGTGGTATGGATCCAGTCACTTTATCAAACTTATCCAAGTATCAAGCTCGACTTCTTCACCCTCTGCTGAGGGTCCATCGCTGTGCGACATGAAGATTAGCATGTCGTCATTGGCGGCACGCAGGCCAGACACGAGGTGATCGATGATACCTAGCGGCAAGTCGCCGCACGCAGTTGAAGATCATACATGGAATAGCCGGAGCACTACAGCTCGTCTCTACTGATGAGAACCGGAGCAATAGACAACAAGGCTCCGAAAATTGTCCGGCAAGTGTGAGGTCAGGTCGAGCTGGGCCGCGCCGTTTAGCTCGTACAGGTGGGGCCCACGGAGCACGGAGTTCGGCCAGAGGCGGCGGATCTGACGTCGTGTGCTACGAATTGGTACGAACAGGCGAATCAGAGGGAGCAGAAGCCCTGTAGGGCGCCATACTCCAAGGCTTGGACACCCTTGATCAACATCACTTGCAACTTGCTGTTCGGGACATTCAGGATGACTGCTTAGCTTACCGACGTATAAATTGCTGGAGATATCATCAAAACCACCACAATTAACCATCATTTTGCTATGCAATTTCGTTCCTTGTTGACAGAAAAATGTCTCTACGACTCTACAACACATTACTTCGGGCGAGAACAAGCCACCTGAGAGCGCCCTCGCCACGTCTTTTCGCCGCAAACTTCTCCCGCCTGTCCCGTAACACACCTCCAGCAGAAATCGTGCAAGCCCTCAAGAACGATGGTTGCGTGGTCATTAAGTCAATGTTCGGCCCCAACCCCATCTCCCGCATCAATGCCGAGATGGACGTCGCGCTTGCGAATACAGCTCCAGGCAAGAGCGCCAACATGAACGCCGACCCGCTGCCTGAGGGACTCGATGCACCAACGTTTGGAGAAAATACCAAGCGTCTAGGTGATCTGCTCAATGCTAGTGCCACCTGGAGGGAGGAGATGATCGACGACGATGTCTTGCACAACGTCAGTGCCGAAGCGATGAAGGAATTGGGAGATTACTGGCTCAGCAGCGCCCAGATGATCGAGCTGGGTCCTGGTACCAAGGCGCAGCCGCTTCACGCCGATGGGGCCGGGTGGTGGCCGCTTTGGACCTCAGGAGAGGCCTGGAAACCCGAGTTCACGATGAACTTCCTGGTTGCGTTGACACCCACAACCAAGGCCAACGGTGCGACAGGCGTGGTGAGGGGCAGCCACAACATCAAATACAGCGAGGTTCTAACCGACGCGGAATTTGGATTCTGGAAGTTCCCCGACGAGCAAGTGGAACAAATTGAGCTCGCGGCTGGTGATTGTCTTATTCTAGGCGGCAGAGTTGTGCATCGAGGGGAAGAGAATAAGACCAAGGACGAGTTCCGAAGGTTACTTAGCTGCACGGTCATCAGTTCGGCTCTCACACCTGAAGAAGCTCATCCCTTGGTTCTGGACCGAGAGCAGGCGAAGAAATTGCCCGAGAGGGTCAAGAGATTCCTTGGCTTCAGAGGGCAAACCACTACAATCGGGCCAAACGTCTGGCAGGATCACAGACGAAAGTTGTCGGAAACGCTCGGTTTCTAAGAATTGTACCATCTATGACTGTATTCTAGCTGTTCCTCATGGCCTCTCTTCTAAATGTGTAAAAATATATCTTCTATCCTATCCTTTGCTTCCTCCTTACCCATATCTCTTTATCGGTATTCTCTTTGATATTATCTTCCCCTTCGTTTGTTACGAGATCTTTTGGGTCACGTAACTGGATTTCCCATCTCTTGAGCTTATAATTCCCACGATCCGAATTGCCAGTCCAGACATCAAAAGACCAGCCATGTTGCGGACATTCAAGCCCAGTACTTAAAACAACACCAAAGTCTTCAATATCAAAAGGAGTTGCCCGTGAAAGAGGATATAACTGGTGTGGGCACGACTAGAATTTCTGGTAAGTCTTGTGTGTTTTCGAGGGGATGTGCAAGACTCACATGGTCAACAGCATGAAATTTCCCTTTATACTGGAACACCAAAACTTGATCCTTCAGTTCTGAACCAAGGGCTTCATCTCCCACGGGTACCTCGGTCGACTCGGAACTTTTTTCTTCAGAAATATGAAAGGCTTTGCATCCCGGTATGGCTTTGGAATCGCAAACCCGGAACTTTGAGAGGTTGCCCGCGTCGGACCCTAAATCGGGAAATGACGATGTAAGGCCTACATAAGCCCACTCTGTTCCCTTCCGGAAATATGCTGTAAATGGATTCATGTCTTGTTGTTTCACAAAATTGACTCTGCGGGTTTGTTGTGAGTTGGAAATTTTCCGGCCTTCATCGCGCAAAACTGATAGCACTTGAGTACACGTGATAAGTCACGTGGTGATTTACACAATTCCATCGATATCGAGCACTCTTTACTCGATTTTAGAGGAGACCATGTCGATAAGACGAAACATGATAGAGGCTACGTTTTCTTTTCTCTTCTGTTTCAAAGCAGAAATGTCGGATCTCGGATATCAACAACGCACCATTACCATGCAGCATACATCAACAAAAAGCTTTCATGGCAATATGAAGCTACAATAACCAGTGAGAACAGCTGAGCTCTAGGTTCCAATGAAAACTGAAGTAATTTCTTGTGGCTCTTTGTCCATTTTTCTTCTTTCGGCATGTTTCCCTTGAAGGTATCACGGTGCCAAACCTCCCCTACTTTGTCAAACTCCTACCCTAGAACGGCGACGAGCTAAAATTGGGTCGGTTTTTTACCAGAGCTTCTCGTGAAACAGTGAAAATTTAAAGTTCAGCCAAGGAGTGTTAGTAACCAATGAAACAGCTAGAAGTTGTTGATTTATCGGCTAAAAGTGGAAAGGTTTGTCTGCATTTCCGCGACGCGACGATGCCCAGCCTCACTTCTAAATGATTGAACTCGACCTAGTGAGAACTGTGTTTTTTTTGAACAATGGAAACCATACCCTTGGTGGGAATAAAGCACAATACATAGACCTAGTGAGATTAACAGCAAGACTTTACAAGTTATTGCAAACTATACGCCATTGGCGTGCCGTTACTCTCGCCGCTCTCGAACATCATCGTTAACAGCTCCAGGTCTGCCATCGCTTCCTCAGGAGATTGCAGCGGATTTGGCTTCCCAGAAACTAGACCCTCCGCCCATGCCGCAATTTCCCCACTGACGCCGCTTGCTTCAGGGAACTCTTTGACCAATGCCTCACCATCCGCGGGCTTCACGGTGACTGTGTCACCACTCAGCTTGACGGCACCACCTTCAAGCCCAAAATCCCATTCAAATGCTTCGGTACGCGACCCAAACGACATCTGAACAGTTCCGGCTGCCCCAGACTTGGTCTTGACAACGGCATTGAGTGTATCGACTGGGGCAAGATGCTCCAGCGTCAGATTGGTCAAAGCGGACACCGAGTCTGCTTTTGAGTCCCCTTGGAGGAACAGCCGTGTCGCAGCCGCGTAGTGCACACCGCCGTCCAGCAAGAAGCCGCCTTGGTATTGCGGGCCCCTCCGCCATTCAGTCTGATACCAGAAGTTGTCCGTCGCCATAAAGTGGGTGGCCTTGACGCTGAAATTGGTAACTTTTCCCAGCTTCTTGGCTTCCTCAGCTGCATATATGAATTTCGTGATAAATCTGTAATTCTCTGCAACAGAGTACTTAACGCCGTACGATGACGCAAGGTCGATTAGATTCTTTGCAGTAGTGACATCTGGCGCAATCGGCTTCTCAGCCAGAACATGCTTGCCAGCTCTGAAGGCTTGCTCAATGACCTTGGGCTGAATGTCGATGGGCAACGCGATGATGACGGCGGATATATCTTGACGTTGAAGAAGGTCGTCAAGTGACTTGCCGGCCCCAGAGTCAGCTGAATACAAGTCAATTGTGCCTTTGGTGCTGAGTGCCGCGGTGTTTTGAGCCGATTTCAGTGATCTTGAGTAAATAGCTTTCAAGCTTAGAAAATCGCTCTTCATAATCCCAGGCTACATTTGTGAGCCGATGTGGATTCAAACGAGGTAGTCCAAACTCACCATGTGTTCCATCTTGGCAAAAAGCCCGCCACCAATGAGTGCAATGCCGACTGGAGCCATGACTTCGAAATGTTTTGAAGAAGCTTGCCCGTTCCAAAGGTGTTCGATGTTCAGATTACGTCCCCCGAAGACACCACCGCATAATACAAGACCATGGTCTAGGTGCACTGTAGCCGCAGGTTTTATAACCGCGGTTGAAGCAGGAACAGACTCAGCTCATAACATTACCTATCCTGCATTGACAATATTGGGTTATGACAAACCAGAATCGGGACATTGAGTTCTTTACTGGATCTATAGCCTTTCCAAGTAACACACTGCACTAGCAGCATCTTTGGCTCATTGCTAGAAACACCAGTTATGTCAGCGATAGAATCCACGGTGAATTGCTCCCAATAGAGTTATATCGTCCACTGGCCGATGCGGTTCATGTCACAAACGCAATGCTTAAAATGCTTGGGATGCTGAACATCGATGTTGCCCCACTTATTAGTTGGGATTACTTCCTCTTCCGGGATAACGCTGGCAACCAGTAAAACCAAGTTAGAAACGGAGGACATCTTAAAGTGTTATTGGCCAGTGCCCGTGACTAATTTCTCTCTTCTGTATCGCCCAAGTCCATCTCTCTTTCCTCGTTTCTATTCCTCCATGATGCGACCCTTCCAGGCGAGAGTCGCGCTCTCGTTAAATAGCTGACTGAGATCGGATTGGGCGCCACAATCGTGCCAGGATTATTTGAAAACGGGGTCTCGGGAATGTGAGCGCCCCGATTCTTCCGAGACACCCTATCAGCGTTGGTGGGCGAATGTGTTGGTGGCTGGAATGCTGTGCCGCAGGACAACGCAGCCGAATGGCCAGATGCCCTCTCCCTCTTGCTCCTCAACATCCCTTGCGGCGCAGAAAGAGAGAGCAGCGGAAGTCTTTGAACTTGTGCACTTTCCGAGTGTGATTGATCGGAAACGCCCTGTCGATCATCCCGATACAGCTGCTTGATCATCTTGAGCCTTGTTTGACGCCCTTGGCTGGCCTCAGATTGGATCAGATCATCACCCCACCTCTGCTGGAGCTTCTGTGGACCAACCAGCTTCAATCTGTCACAACGAGCTCATCAGAACCGATAAACGTAACTCGCCATGTGTCAAGACGAGCAAGCACCCGGTGCTCCTGAAGCAGAGGTGAGTTTGCATTCTTGACTTGGCTGATCTGAGCTGTACCACCTAACACACCATCATCTAGAGCACCGATAATGAGAGTCTGTACTCGGAGTACGCAAGTGATGTATCTGAAACCACCAGCGCGACATCATCAATCTTTGATTACCAGTATGAGAACGGTCGCCGTTATCACGCGTATCGCGCAGGCCAGTACCTGCTTCCCAATGATGAGACCGAACAGGAGCGGCTTGATATAATTCACCACATATTTACTCTCTCACTCGGGGGCGATATATGCAAAACAAAACTGAGCAACCCCCAGGCTATCTTGGATGTCGGAACTGGAACTGGGGTGTGGGTGAGTAAACTTGAGTCCATTTGGCTAGGCTTTGCTAATTCTATCATTATAGGCAATGGAGATGGGTGACTTTTATCCCTCTGCCGAAGTTATAGGAACAGACCTCAGCCCAATACAGTCGAAATGGTAAATTTGCAAATTTTGATGGACTATGAAAAGTGCTGATGAATTCTAGGGTGCCCCCAAATGTCAAATTTGAGGTCGACGATGCGACGCAAGACTGGACCTTTCTAAAGGACAAGTTTGACTTTATCCACGCTCGCACACTTGCTGGAGCCATCCAAGACTGGCCTGGATTCTTGAAACACTGCTTCGACCATTGCAAGCCCGGAGGAAACGTCGAAATATCAGAGGGAAGAGCAAACTTCTTCTGCGACGATGACTCCCTCAAAGAAGACTCAGCGACTCACCAATGGCTCATGGAGTTCCGTCGCTTGAGCACGCCTTTGGGCTTCGATATCGCCCCGAAGCTACCCGAAATGCTCAAAGACGCTGGCTTTGAGGATGTCGAGTTCACGCAGAAAGTTGTGCCGATGGGAACTTGGACAAAGGACGCTACACTCAAGGAGGTTGGTAGGTGGTTCCGAGTTCAGTTCCTCGAGATGGCGCTCGAGGCATACTCTCTGGCACTGTTTACTCGCGGTGGTGGATGGTCAAATGAGGAGGCACAGGTGTTGTTTGCCAAAGTCCGGGAGGAGCTCAAGTCTAACAAGATCCACCTATACACCTACGCGTAAGTTCAAAGGTTTCTGAACGATGGAATCTGAAACTAATAGAGCTATAGTTCTTTCGCCACCGGAAAGAAGCCAGCGGCCTCGAGCAAGTAAAGCCGTTTTGTATGCTCCGTAGTTAGGCCTAGTTTTGAAACTAGCTTTCCAAAGATGTCAGTCAGCATTTGAGATTAAGGCATAAGAGCCTAGTAGCCAATGTTACCAAGTAACTTGCAAGAGCTTGCTTGTTAATTATTAGGCTGGACATGAGTTACCCCTTCAGGTTCAGCTCCTATCTCTGTGGCAGGTTATCCAGCTTCTACAATAATTCACACAGTATCCTCGTCATGGTATCATAACCGATGCTATAGCCTCTTCATATTCTAGCGATGGGCAAGTCTCGAGCACCAAACATGTATAATACCACGAGATGTGCTGGAACCAACACCCTGTCTCTGGATCGGACTACGGGAACATTCAGCTGTCCGTGCAGGGGTTGGACAAGCTTTTTTGACATTCTACTTCTGGTACTAGCTCCGCGACTATTATGGCCTGGTCGTGGCTCAGCCCCGCCGGTTAAAATGAGCAATGAAATGGATCCCCCGTCTCGTGAGAGCCCTCACTTCCTCGCGCTCTAATGTCCACTGGCAAAGCAGTTGGTCAAGCAAAATACCGCGCAATATGTCTAGCCCCAAGCCCACCCAGCAGGATGAAACCAAGACCGACGATTCCGGCCTTCTTCCTCCCGAACATTGGGCACAGGTAGCTGAGGTCAGTCCCATTAAATAGCGCAACTTAAAGGCCGAGAAAGCTCACCAAGGAACCTTGCGCTTATCTAGGAACTGGCTGCTGAAGATGACGCTGATTCTACACTTGGTGATGATGCTGCTGAGTCGACTGCATCTATCACGTCGAGCATCCTTGAGTACAGGAACATTAGTGGTCGTACATATCATAGGGATATAGGCAACGCACAGTATTGGTATGTGATCCTCGAGGCTGGCAGTAGACTCTTACTAAAGTTACGGGAGGGGCACCAACGATGAGAAGCAGAATGAATCCATGGATATCAAGTGAGCATGGTAACCAGGAACTATGAGCAAATCAACGTTGACCTTTGCAGCCATCATGTCTTGACACTTGTTCTAGATGATGCGCTTTATCTAGCTCCTATCTCTAAAGATATTCAGGTCAGTCGATCTGTCTCTGGGTGTATCCAATGGGAATTTATCGTGACTGACTCAGGAATTAGAACGCACTCGATATAGGAACAGGCACAGGTATAGGCAACGACCTCAAGGCGCTGTGATGAAAAGACTGACAAAGTTGGAAATCAACAGGAATATGGGCAATGTGAGATCTCTAATATCAACTAGACCTAGTATGCTTGCTGAATTTTGACCATAGCGACTTTGCGGATGCCTTCCCCAAGACTCAAGTCATCGGCACCGACGTCTCGCCAATCCAACCCAGCTGGGTGCCATCAAACTTGCGCTTGTATGAGTGTCATTAGACCCGACTTCCAAGTTTCAAAATGACTCACTGGATTATAGTGAAATCGACGACTGCACCCAGGAATGGACTTATGCTCCTAACTCGCAAGACTATATTCATATTCGCTGGCTCGTCGGTAGCATCGTTGACTGGTCAAAACTGTTTAAGGAAGCATATAAGTGTCTGAAGCCAGGAGGTTACCTCGAGAGCCACGAGGCACTGTCCAGGATGGACTGTGACGACGGATCAATCCATGAGCGGAGCGCCATGCATCAGTGGGGTAAATTCTTCGTTGAGGGTGGTAAAAAAATCGGTAGGTCGTTCACGATTGTGGAGGATGGAGTTCAGAGGAAAGCGATGGAAGAGGCGGGGTTCGTTAATCTGGAGGAACGCGACTTCAAGGTAACTTTACGCTCGATACTTCATATGTGTCGGTCACTCACATAATACAGGTACCCATTGGTGGATGGCCCAAGGACCCTAAGCTCAAGGAAATTGGAAAGTATGCCCAGGCAACGTTGGAGCAGGATATCGAAGGCTACGTTCTGTTCATGGCGAACACGGTCGAAGGGTGGACTAAGGAGGAGGTAGAGGTTTATATCTCTCTCCTCCGGAGAGAGCTGCGGTCGGGCAGGATGCACCCTTACTACCGGCAGAAGGCTGTCTGGGCCCAGAAGCCAAAGGAGTAATTCTTGAAAAGACCAATGAACAAGAATACTGGTGATAGAAGAATAGAGCAGTAGAAACATGTTAAAATAAATAATCGGAATGCAAAAGGTCTACCTAGGTCAAGATACGTACAAGGAATGTGTGGTCTATCTGAACAACCTCGTTACCCTTACCCAGACTTTTCTCCATCCTGATCCCGCTTGATCCGACGAATCACTACGCCATTGATTTGCTTTCCAACTGGTTCTGTTCCGGAAGGGTATGGAAATATGCCTCCGCCGTTCCAGCTATCACCACTAGTGTCCGGAACAACAACGCCCTTTACGTCTCCTTCGAACCCAATGTCATGGCAGTTGATCTGGTCCCCTGACCCCAGCTTGATCTGATTGTTGAAAATGCAAGGGGTCAGTTTGCTTTTGGCCACTTCTTGAGACAGCTCGGTATCCATTATGAAGACTCTCCTGTTCTCCTGCGCGGCTCCTGGACCAGCCACGAGGTTGTTCCATTGCATGCCAGGACCAGACCCAGAGGGCGGCTCGTGGGACTGTTGGGGCTTCGGGGCATCGTAGTGGCCCGTATAGTCGGATTGGAACTGAGGGACGAACGCGTTGAGCAAGCCGGCGAGCGCTGGGTTGATAGAGCCAAGGCCCGGTGCGGTGGTCGGAAAGGTGGCTGCTCGGCTCGGGCCTTGATGTCCCCTAACCTCGTAGGAATGGGACACAAGATCCGTCGAGCGATCGTTGGTAGAGGAGGTCGAGGCTCTTTTCTCAGCCATGGCTTGGATATCGGTCTGGATCTGAAAGAGGGCTTTGGACTGTATGTGTTCAATAACTAAAGATAGGTTCGCTTTTTGGCGTTCGAGCTTAACGAAGATCTCAACAAGGTCTTGTTCTCTATAAAGAAGACCCCAAGTGCGTAGGAGGCGGCCTTTTTGCAGCAGAGAGTTAAGACAGTTGTTATTGATGATGGAGAGAATAGCCTGAGTCTGAACGCCAACTTCAGGGGTCTGGAGTAGGGGGTTCTCAGAGATGCAGGTAGAAAGGCTCTTGAGATCCTGAAGCTGTTGATGATATCGTTTCAGCGCCGACGTTCCCCCTTTTATCTTTTTCACGACGTCCATCAACGAGAAGCAGGCCATAGCCAGCTGCGAGGCCGACGCAGCGACCCCAATAATCTCTGCCATGACGACCTCAGTCCAGCAGCATGGTCGAAGTGAGGCTTCAAGAGGTCGAGTAGCGGTGAAGACGAAGATCGAGCCGTGAATAGCTACTTTCACGACGGATTATGCAAGAGTTGTGATGGCTGCACTAACGTGGCATGAAAACAGCCCCCAAGATTGATAGGTGTGACCGCCTTTGGAGACCAGAAAGGAGGGATAAAGTGATAACTTGGGCATCACTTGGGAGGAAAAACTTTTCGAACACGCCGCAGAGCCTCATCTGTCAGACTGTGGTGGCAGCTCAAGACTGAAAAGAGGGCGAAGCAGAGTAACACGGCAGTGACAAGGCTGCCAAAGAGAGTTATCCTATACGTTACTGGAAAGCCTGCCTTAAGGCAACCGCGTGAAATGTGCCTGCAAGACGTGACTGAAGATCTTGACGAGGTCGGAAACTCGGCTCTCCACCAGGATCTTGCTCATTCGTGGCAATGGAGGTCGACGGCCGTTGGGTCTGTAAGGCCAGCAGCACAAACTGAAGGATTGGGCACAAAATAGAGTCGGTGAAGATGCCGAAGACGATGTTCGTGAGTTTAGTTGGAAATGCAGCCTCTGTGTTCGTGTCGGTGATGGTCGGAGAACCCGTATCGCGATTGATAGCGCAACTAAATCAGGAGCATATTTCAAAACGGCATCCCATCATATCTCTCTTCAAAAGCCACGTGCTTAGAATTCTAGATCGAGTTAGCATAAGCCAGAGAGAAACGGTATAGAAGGCGGCCAACACGATGTAAGAATTGGAAGCAATTGAACAGATAAAAGTTGCAAGTGTAACCGAAAGGAGCCAGACCGGCCATGGGAAGCCTGAGGCTTCTGAACAGAAAGGAACAAGCCTCGGGTCTGGGGATGGGGGCCTCAGATACTTGACGGGCTGTTGGTTCTACAATTGTCGCGAGCCTGTTGGTTGCAAGGGTGTCGGGGGGTGGGATGGGACCACGTACATAGCCATCTGCATGTCTTTGAATGTGCCCAACGAGAGGTGGAGAGCTAAGCCAAGATGCAGTTGCCAGAAATCCATCACTGATTGTCTCTGTCACAGACCAAGAATGGATGAGGCCTTGACTCTGTTGCTGCCTTGAGGGTGTAATTGTATGTACGCTCTTCTGTACACCAGGTTACCCGATCTCGATAAAACTGATAGCTGATAATTGGCTTCCACTATCTGAAACATATTTCTAGATTTGATGTTCCAAGACTAGGGGATGCCTTGAGAGAGGTTCGACAGTTGTTAACCAGGCCAGTCAAAGACCAGTCAAAGACATCCCATCTTTCACAAGCAAATGCATGTGCAAATCACGACACGATCGGCGTACTTCTCAATCAGAGGCGGGATGGCCGAGACGAAGTTTAGCCTAACATTGGCTCGCCTAAAGACCCCGGTCGCTGACCCTGGTCTTCCCTATACCCCTGTCCTTGGCGGCGTGGCAGCGTGGGCAAGGAGCCCTCACGCACACGCCCACCACCACGAGTTTCCTCGACACAACTCCATTATTCCGGTGGTACTCACGGCGGTAGTTCCCATAACCAGCGACCAAAGCGGGTACAGATTAATGACGGGCATGGCTCCGTCATACGAGGAGCCAACGGATACCACATCCGGAAGTGCCGTCTCCAGGCCCAGGTCGGCAAATACCCATCACGACAGTGCCAGTTCCGCCAGTCTCGTGCAAGCAGCCTTTTTGGCTGCAGGCAATGTTCACGACGGTAATGGACCGCAACACAATGGTCATAAAATCTATACATGCAACAAGACATTCAGCGGCAATACGGTAAATATTCTACAATTACCGGCACCACAAGTTGAGGCGTTGCCCCCCAAAACCAAGGTCGTACCGCCCAAGCCAGTCGACCACCGAGGCTTAAAGTGCTCGGACTGTCAACGCTACAAGGTCTTGACAATCGCACTGTTGGGAGCTCTTGGCAGGATCATCCAGGTGCTCCTGAGATGGGGTGTCGTTCGAGGTACTAGGCGTGTCCTGTAGGTGATGCTTGCCCTCCTGCTAGAAACTGTTGGCTAATCGAGACCGTCTGCAAGCCTCAAACTGTTGTCTCTACCAATCTAACGCACCGAGGGAGTGAGGCTTCGTGTCACTCCCGCAGATGCAAATGTTTGGCTCTGCGTCCCGACCCGTCCCGGACGCTGTGTGCACGTCATCGAATGGGAGACAGCTGAGCTGCAGGTTTCCGCCATCCATCACATTTTCCGATGGCCAATGAAGACGCATCCAGGAGTCCCATGTCTCAAACAGAGAGGGTGGAGGGGTGCGCGGCGGCACTCAATTTAGCTGACATTCCTGCTCCTGTCCTTGACCTGGCAGGAGTCTGGGGGCTCGGGGGTGGTTTTGAAAAGTTTTGTTCATGTTTTGCATATCATGTCTCGGGCTCAGATCGAGGACAAGGATCGGGATCCCAGGCCCAGAGATATCCGCGTCGGGCATCCATCAAATATAGATCGATTATTCCCTGATGAGGCGCAGCACCAGCTGAAATCCCTTACCTGAGAACTCACACCCTCTAGTTTCACTCTAACACGCTCTATTGGTCCAAGCAGTGTGATGAGGCCAACGGCACAAGAGCAGCTTCTTGTTGGTCACTGAAACGCCTGTCAAAATCTGGAACATCTCCCCGATTCTCCGTCGCTCGATCGTTCATCTATACAGTACTTCGACGGGTCGTTTCTTGCCCCTTTTCTCCGTTGGGGCGGCGTTTCCCGTAAAAGCTCGAGCGGGCAGCAAGAGCTGTTCTTCAGCCTGAACTTGGGTGCTTGCGGCTCGACCCTCAACAGGACTCTTCTTTAACCAGCCCAGCACGTGGATCCAATCGAGAAGTGGGCTGGGACGATGGATTTCTAAGCCGCGAATATTCCATCATTGCTTGATCTGCCACCCGCCAAAGCTGGAAGCTGATCTTTCCACCTTCATCAACAACGCGCGCGCCGTCAACATTTCATGCCAATTCGAGCGCTACTCCTAATCCAAGGAACGCAGTTTTACGTTCTATTGAACACCTGTATCTTCTCTGCAGTCTCTGAACTATAGCTGATGGCTTGCTACTTAGCCCCTGATGCCACTGGCACTCCCTGCGACGACCCTCCGTTCCCTAGAACCTAAACCTCGTCGAGCGATCAAAGACGTCGATGTTCCTTCTGTAGAATCCACAAGAGGGAGAAGCTCAACAGGTTCATAAGAGCCCGAGCTTTCCGCAGCTGCTCCATTACCTACGTCGCCACGACACGAGCATAAACATGCGGTGGTCGAACAAGTCCCTAGTCGACGATCACGAAGTTCGATCGATACTTCGTACATTGTTTCAATGGTCCCAAGGTGAAATAAGCAGAATACAGCCAGGCACGGTGGCGAGTGTCGCTCAAAAGAACAAGTTCGCTCGATAGTGAAGGAAGCAACATTGGTACGGTAAAGATTTCTGCTTTCTCTCGTATACTTGCGCAATCTCAGTTGCGCCCCAAGGAAATAGCCCGCTTATTCTTGTTTGAGAATAGCAACGGCATCAGTTTCGACCCTAGCATGGCATACGACTCGCTAGTCCAGGGAGCTATTCGACTGCTGGCTGTTGTGCCTGGTAGTTCCATTCTAGCCAGACGCCCCATCCCCATATCTTAATCGATCAAGTGTTTCATTTCTCGTTACGCTGAACTGTATTGTTTCTCTTGATATTTCCTCAGCAGTCACGTATTCTAGTATATGGCGGTCTGGTTCCGAAAAGCTTCTCATAGGAGTGGTTTCTAGAAACCTCCCTTTCGCTCCATGATCCTATTATCTTGGAGAGGCTTGAGCCAGTTGTAGGAACCGTTTCTGCTAAATCTATGTTTGTAATTGTTTCATGCAAAACCTGGACCAAGGTATTCAAAGCTTCCTTACACATCTCGTTGCTGTGGAAGTTGATCTTCCAAGCAGGAAGTCCTCCCCGTCAAGCAGGAGACCTCAAAAGCTGTGTCTATCTTCTAGAGAGATGGCCAAAGTGTTTCTTTCCGATGTTAAATCCAATATGGGTGCCCCTATTTTGACATGAGTTCCCTTGATTCTCTTCAGATAAGTTGTTATTGGAGTATCGCCATAGATCTCGTACCAGCACCAATCTTGGTGCATGTGAGTTCACGACACCATTGTAACCCCCCCGATAGGCCGCCTCCCCCCCTCTTACAGGTCGGTCTGAGAGTGCATGTCTCCCTGGAAGAGCATTGAGGTCCTTGAAAACACCGGCTCGATAAACGATGACGCGTAGAGGCTTTGGGAGTTGGTTCGCCAAGCATTTCAAATTTGAGCTATCCTGGACCAACGTAACTTGCAGCCAGCAACATGTATCAAACTCAACAGATGGGGCTAATAGGTGATCTGGGCCTTTATAGGCAAGTTTCCGAGTTGAACCATACACAAGTCATTCACTGGGGCAAAGGCGTGGCCATTTATAAATAAACCTTCTCCCACCCAAGGCTCATTATTCTGTGAGGGGAGGCTGAGGTATTAGGTGCCAACTTGCAACACATTGTGAGTGCCCCTATAGATATGAATTCAGGGTCTTGGCAGCTTTAGCCAAGTTCGATCTTTTGTTTTTGAATTGAGCAAGGAGTTCTAACTCGCCTACCTACCTACCTAGTCGAGGAAGCTATGGACGTACGCAACGAGAACTATTACCTGGAATAGGATAGAACCTTTGTTCCAATCATGGCTAACGTTAATAGCTTGTATCTAAAATGGACCGTAAAATTGATGCAAGGCCGAAGTGACGATGATGTCCCCGGTGCACAGGCCATTGACGTCAACCTCAGTATCGCATTCGGATCTCCGTGTCCGTAGGAGCGTAAGCGGTTGTTCGGCAAGCACAAACCATGCCAGGCAAGACAAGGCTGATGGAGTCATACGCAGAATTCACCCAATCGGTACTTTTAGAGAGCTTCATGAATTGACTCGCCCCGACCACCCGATGATACCCAACGCCACTGCCGTGTTTGTCGTTCCTGAGAAGCGTGTAGATCTTTTCTCGAACATGGAACACATGAACCTTTTTCACAGCTGAGGCCAAATCTGCCGCGGAATGACATCAATGGCATCCACTGTGGAATCGCCTCCGACTCTAAAACTCGGACTGTCGGTCACGACTGGGGTTCGCATTTCCTCCACCGCCAGGCAGGTTCAGCTCTGGTGCCGAGTTAACCGAAAGCTTCAAATACACGGTCTTACAAGTCGCCGAAGGCTGAGTGTAGCACTGGGGGGATTTTGTTTCACGATACGGATAACTTCAAAGAGAGCGAACGAGCACGTGTGGTTCCCATATTCCTGGCTGTGTTACCCTTGAAGCGCCGGCGACGTGGTGGTGGTGCTGCGCCTTGCTCGGATTCCTGCAAGATCTCGACCCGCTTTTTCGGACTTGTGAACTCTATGATTCGCCTAGCCACTAATAATAGGATCCTTGGTAGGGCTGAGTAGATCTTGTCGCATAGAATTGGGATTGTCATGACCGACACTTCATCAAGTTTAGCCATATTCTGCATAGTGTTGATCCACGAAAGCCTCAGTCTCCAGTCTCATTGCCTTGGAAGATCTCAGCCACAGGTCAGGCCACCTGAAATGTCATTCATGCTTTGGGGCTTTGGCCGTGGAGAAGGCTTCATCCTGTTGCAGGCGATTGTCTCCGAGCCAGATATATAAACCAGAATCAGCTCTCTCAAAATAACGTCTTCATCCTCATCAACAACTCTTACAACTTCTATACCAACAGAGCCAACTCTCATAACCATCTCTTCTTATCACCCTTCTCAACCAACCATCAGCATGCACTTCACCGCCAACGTCATCATCACCCTCGCTGCCACCGTCGGCCTGGTCGCTGCCGACTTCCCCAAGGCTAACGAGTACAAGAGCAACGACTGGTGAGTACTTCCCTAAATCGATCGGACATCCGATACTAATAAACGCAGCTCCGGCGATCTCAACTATGGCCACCACGCCTTCGACCTGCACATGGTCACAATGGACGACACTACCCACTCTGTCTACCAGGCAGGCACCCCGTGGTATCTCTTTGATGGCAAGACCGGTGATGGAGGTCGCTGCGAGGGTGAATTCCTGGGCCAGGTGAACGGAGACACTTCTCCTTGCTTGAACCTTGACAACACCGTGGGTGGCAAGCGCATCAGGTGCCTGTGCAACCCTCTCATTGGAGCCAACACTGGCGGCACCAACTCTTGCCAGTTTGTTTAGATAGGTTATGATTTGGATGGAGTGGCGAGATTGCATTATTCCAGGCGCTACATACGGCATCGGAGAACACGCATGGTACATAGACGGAGAAAACAGGTACCTGGGCGTTTAGATGAATAAACATCAAACTTTTATTTCCTTACCATACCATGTTGTGAAAACGCCGTCTTAGATCATGAAAAAGGTGCTGAAATCGTTCATATTTGACCTCCATATGATTATCTAGTTCTATCATTACGCAAGATCGCACAACTCAGTTCAGCTTAAAGGACCTTGGCAGGATCTGGTTCAGGGCTTTCCTATCAAAAGTCACCACGGAGGTTCAGAGCGACTACTTGGTCAGAGAAAATTCGGCTCACATGACACAACCCTAATACAACAGAAGTTCGAGTGCTTGGAATAACTAACTATAGAGTCTCATATGATAAAAATACAAACGGTCCCTCAACAAGCATTGATGTAACTAACAAAGAAATTAGGGTGAGCCGAGTAAGAGAAAAAGAGCCAGATTAAGTCAACGGAATCTGGAGGCAGGCGGATGAGATCCCTTCGCAACCACACAACCCCTGGAACAAGCTGGATGGGGTCCAGAGGTAAGCGAATGAGTGATGGGGGTAGGTGGTTGAAGTCTGTCGACAATGGGAAGAGGTTCTGAGGCTATGGTAGGGGTTTTAAGGCAAAATAGGTGGCGAGCCCGGTCGGTGTTAACACGAAACCATTCACTATGGCCTGATGGTCTTGCAATTCCCCTGCCACCTGTCTTAATGGCATCCATTTGCTCCCTCTCCCAAGTGGACAAAGAGCTGTTCCACCATGCCCAATACCACCAGCTTGATCTACACCTCTTCCGATGAGCATCAATTAGACGCTGGATGAGCAATCTTGCTTTGAAATCCGGAAACACTTTGGCGAGGACTTGGGCTACCGTGAGTGTGAACGTGGAACCCCTGTAGTCGTCAAACACAATCCTTAGATGGGGGTTAGCATCGTGTGCTATCAGCAGCTCTATTGCGCGATACCATGATTGCAGCACAGCTGGGGAAACCGTTTTGCGGTTGTTGTGACAGAATCGTAAGAACAGAGACCAGGTTGTTGGGGTACCGCCGTGAGGATCAGGATACACAGAGACCTTTTGGTTGATGTCTGCACCGCGATCCAGGAGGACTTTAATGACACTGGTTTCCGTACGCATAGGTGAACCCTGCCGCGGAAACTCGTAGAAGAAGTCGGATTCCACCACTCGTGGCGGTCGTAAAGCGTAGTCGAGCAATGGACGGCCGCGTTTGTCGTTCAATGTCCCCGGATAAGCATCAAGTTTTGCTGTAATATAGCGGCAGAGTTTAGCTTGGATCGCTAGAGCAACGAAATTGCACTGGTTGAACTCGTGGAAGTAGTCCTCATTGCGCGAATCTCGGGCATTGGTCCAATGATGTCGGTCTTTCTGGCGGTGCTCCGAGATTGTGAGGTCAAGCTCATCGATAACATCAAGATCGACCTCACCAACCAAGTCTAGTTCTCTGGCGTAATACAGAAACTCGTCAGCAATAGATAGAATTGCTCTCATTCTCTCCGAATCATTGGGATCTAGGTCGAGGCTTTTGAGTAGCCTGAGCATGATGCTACACAAGGCGTGGTTGACTTTGAAGTCAGCGGGGATCCGTAGCTGCAATATCTGCTGATACGAAGCCGTAAGATAATCTTTGACAGTTCGATGCAGAAAGTCGACTCTCAGGGTTAGAAGGGGTACATCAGATGAGTATTCGTGGATCTCTAATAGGTCTCCACATCGATTACCAAGTGATGTGCTCCAGGTGCTGCATATCTGCTCGATTTCCGTCGTAGAAACAGGTTGGATTGGTGATGAAATAGCAAACCAAGGGTCCTTGTGATACTGAGCGATCCACGGCAGGGCGAACACAGGAAGCGGCTTGACTGCATTTATGGCGATCAGGAAAATCCTGTCAGCCTCGAGGCGGTCCACTGGATTAAGTTTTGACAGAATGCGATCGTAGTAGTCTTCTAGTTCTCCTGGGAGGCTCTCAAGCTTGTACTTCACGTCTTGAAAGGCGGAGTGACCCGACAGCTCGCTAAGAAGATTGCGAATGACAAGAAACGTCCATAGCCAGACACCTTCAGCCTTTGTAGCGACCATGCCTGGAAGGTGGTTGAATTCCTGGTCAACTTGGACCAGTTTCTCAAAGATTTCATTCCTGAAAAACTCTTGTGTTGCGTAGTTGATCATGTCCTGTTTGGTAAAGTGATGAAGTATCAGATCGTAGCCCTCTCGATGAAAGGCCTCAAAGAACGGATGCCAAGGCCGGCTCGATACGCATAGCTTGACAGTTGGCAGTGACCCTAGGCTCTTCACGGCAGATATAATGTCTTTCATTTCGCCTTCGTACTCGTCCAAGCCATCGATGAAGAAGCAATACTTGGTTGTCGAAGTACCTTGCGACACGACCTGTCGGACTAGGTCAAAGAGTTCCTCCAGGCTCCAGTGAGTTGGAATGCACTCTAGTCGAACGAGTCTGATAAGAGGTTGGCAGCTGGAGAAAATCTGATACAAGAGGCTTTGCAAGAGACCCCTCTGGGACTTTTGCATTGGAAAACCCGAGTTCCAGAAGAAGAATTGTGCTGTGATCAAGCGAGAGGAACCGGCCCATTGGCGAAGAGCTGCCTTTGTTGATTCGTGTTGGCAAACATGCTTCATCAGCGTAGACTTCCCACTTCCAGCCTACAAATGATTAGTATTTTAAAGTTGAATCAGCAGAACATGTGAGCATTTTACCTTGCCGTGTATCCAAAAGACATCGTTCTTTGACGTAAGCCAGTCCATGTAGTTCGTTTGTTGCAGATGAAATATCCATTCAAGAGTCGTTGCTTTTGCGTTCTTGACTCTGTCCTCTCTTTCCTTCAAGTCTTCGAAATCAAGAGAGTTCAAGAATCGTTGATCACGCTCCACCTCCTTTGCCTCCTCAAAGAGCTGTTCAACCTTGGCAACAACATTCGTAAAAGCCTTTTTACTGGAGTCAAGCTGCGTTCTAGAAAGCTCAGTAGCGCTTTCTATCAACTCATCTTGCATTCTGCCGAGTCGGTTGTTCGTATAGCGGTGCCCTTGTTCGCTAATCTCTTGCAAATGCTTCAGGGACAGCATCGCATCTGACTGGTTGTCGCTGCTGAAGTGTTAGCCCATCGCTATATCTGAAGGTTATAAAACCTACCTGATTATCTTGATCATTTCTCGGCTGACCTCATCTTCAATGTCTAGTAATCGCTTCTTTAGGCTATCGAGAGTGTTACCATGGCGCAAAAGTACGATGGCAGCGCGTAGGCTACCAAGGCTTGATTTGTCTGTAGTCTTGATATTTTGGAGGGTGCCAATGAGGCCGTTGATGCAAGGCTCGCAAGCCGCTACAAGCTGCACAATCCGCTTTGGTGGCGCTTGTCCATTGTTCCTGTGGCATACGGCCTTCAGGCCAGCGTGTCTGTCTTGAATAGACTGTATTATCGTTTCGAGTTCCAGGTTTTCTTGCTTGGTTCCGTCGACCGAATTGTATATTTCGCGGCAATCCGAGATCACAGCCACGGCATACTCGGTGAACTGCGCAATGTTTGCAGCTATCGAGAGTGCCGCGAAAGCCTCGGCCATGATCGTTAGCGCGTTTGTTGTTACCCTGTGATGAACGGAGAAGGATGTTCGGTGTGATTCAGTATTAAGTTTGTTGAGATGCTGCTGCTGAGTAAAAGCTGTGTCCTTTCGTGTGAAGGCTCATATTTAAATGTTCATCTTCGTAAATATGGAGGCTGGAGTGCCAGGGGGTTGAAAAGAAGTAAATGCAACTGCTGTAGTCGCATCTATTGGCTGTCCCAGCGATTGGGCTGCGGCTGCATCTGCACATTCAAGCCCAACGCGGCCGACAACAGCATTGTAGAACCTCCATAGAATTATTTCATCCCATAAATTGAATGGCTTCTCTTTTGCGCGTTCATCGTCGTCCTAGGGTTAGTTGCCGACCTGACGCATGCCTCACGCACCTGCTAGTATCTACCATTAACTCTTTGTCCATTATACCATTCGCCGAGCTTCCGGTTTCTTTTCTCTTATTCCTTTCATTTGAAGACGGGTAGAATCTGCAGCGAGACTTCAAACTCGATCAAACCTTTGAAGAAAGTATCAATTTGGCACGAAGAAGTATCAAAATATGACTGAACAGAGGCCTGCATTTCCCCACTGCTCGAATTGGATACAACTAAAAAGCCTCCAACTCCTCCATACGTCTCATTATTGACAGCTGTTTCTCGAAAAGCTTGCTCCTCTCCTCGTTCGTCTCTTTGTCCCTCTGATCCATCACAGCGTTCAGCTGTTCCTCCAAACTAGCCTTCTCTTTTGCTCTATCCTCGGCGGCTGTACTCGGTTCCTTCTCAAACATGATCCATCCTGTGAGCGGCTGGAGCGAGTCCGGCGCCAGAGCCTCCGTTGGATCTCCGCTTGCCTCTTCGGTGTTGGTTGCTGCGAGAGACCGAGCTTGGATTCCAAGTGAACCTGCTAGCATGGTACAGTTGATACTATCACCATTGTCATTAACATTGACGGGGACCGAGGCGAAACCCACGGGCACCTTGTCAATGTTGACGGTGGGATAGCGCACGCCTTCAAGAGTGAGGGATTGCTTCCTGAAACGAGGCTTGCAATTTCCGTCCTCGTCCCAGAAGCAAAATGCCGTCATCCAACCGGAGATGAAGTCAGTGCCGCTGCCCACGGGGTTGTGGGTAGCAATCGTGTTCCAAAAGTCGAGGACCTTTGGGCTGGTGGGTTCGGTGAAGGACAGGATCATGTGGCGGATGATGGGCCTAAGCATCTCTGCAAACTTGGTGGGCTCATCTCCCAGCTGCTCAAGCTTATCCAGGCGAGAAAGGATGATCTCCCAGTCCGAGACCTCGCCGAGGAGTGTGACGGAGGGAATACCGCAGGTAAGCGACATCTTGTAGGTGAAATACTTTTGCATGACGCCCATAAACAAGATCGCAGCAACAACCTTGTCCGTGTCGGTAGTAGTAGAAAACTCCGGCATGACCCAAGCGCGCAGCTCCGGATCCTTGACGTTCTTCTCAATCAAGCCCGTCATGCGCACAGCCAGGGCTCCAAAGTTGGCGTATTCCAAGGAACCTTCGTCCATGACCTCGAGCTCCTTCTGGCCTTCATGCTCGACAAAGAAGGAGCGCAGCTTCTCGGCGTTCTTGACGATATAGAAGCTCAGCTGCGTGAGGATGGAGAACCAGACATCTTCAGGGCGGATGGTGAGGTGATGATGCGTGCTGTAGGCGTGATAGGCGGCCCAGAAGAATCCGTTTTCGCTGGGGGTGACATGGCTTTCCCTCAGTTCGCGACGACTGAAGGAGCTCTGCATAATCCTCTGGCTACGCCTGGAGTCTCGTGGACAGGCCTTGTTGAAGAGGTCCTCCGGTGTCCTGACCTTCTCCTTGCTCCAGGCCTCGGCCGCATGGTTCACGACGGATAGAGTTACGGGCATATTTGGCTGGGAGAAAAGTAAAAGGCCAAGGTATGAAAGTTCCCGTTGATGTAGGAGGTGAAATGACAGTTTCTTGGCTGATCTTTATACCCAAAGATCTTGGGTTGCCTTCGATCTGAGATGGAGCGGGGAATCCCGCTTAGCTCGAGGCGGGCTGCGACCTAGATCTGCACCTTGTGGCCTAGAACAATCTTTTTCTCCAATTAGCTTCTATCCTCACAACCACCATCGTCATATGTCTGACGTGGGAGTTGCGATATGCTCTAGGTTGGCGATCTCACATGTTAGTGCATCCTATCCCGTTGCCCCTCGATCCATATCTCGCCCCTAGTTTTATGGCTACGACAGATGGAGTATGGCCATAAACCTTGCCTAATGCCACAGTTACTTGTTACTTGGGCAAAATTTGGCGCGAGCTAAAGTAACCACGGCTGCGATTGACTTGGTCTCGCCACAGCGAAGAGCTATGCCATCTTTAGAGATGGACCTAAATAGTCCAGAGACTATCTATTTGTCTACGTGATGATCCAGACTCTCCTCATCTTCAACCCCTCTCGACAATCTTTTCCAATGGCGCCTGACACAAATTCCAATGCTGCCCCCCGGGTGATGGTCCGCGACATTCACGCTGGGTCAAAGGTGAGGGAATGGACCGGTACTTTTCGCCCAGAGCCTGTAAACCTCGATGTTCTAGGTGAACGCTTCCAGGACTTTGAGTCTGGCCAGCAACACGCTATACGCGTGCTCCCTACATATCAGACGGACCTGGGAAAGGCTCCTCACATTGATGCCGGCTCGAACAAATTTGTTAAAATTCAACCGCCCAGTGATAAAGACCCCATCGATCACGGCCTAGCCGTTGAGGGGTTGTGCATAGCGTGCGAAGACCTAGAGCTGAAGAGTCTCTTGACGTTTGTGCCAGGGAGAAAACATCACCTTGGATGGTTCAAAGATGTCGTCAAATGTCGCCACTGCAATCTTTGTCAGCTCCTCACCCAAGCATTTAGGAATCAAAATGACCCAGGCGTCATTGAGAAAGCCGCAGAGGGAAAGGATTACTTCATCTTTGTCACGACAATCCCCTCAGCAAGACCCCTGGCTCGCCGCAGACAAGACAGGCCGTACCAGCTCCAAGCTTGGCTGATGAGCGTGGGCGGACTTTGCATCTCTGAAGTCGACGTCCGCCTCGTTTCCAGGTGCGCTACCCGGCTGGGCGTGTCGGCTCGCTTTCATGGTCGTTATGTCGACCAGGCCGCTGCAGACTTGGACCTTGCTCGATCCTGGATCGAGGAATGCGCGACAAGTCACAATTGCGGAAAAGAACATGAGGTAGAAATTCGCGATATTGCTGAGAAGCTCGTTTTGATCGACGTCGAGAAGGCTTGCCTCGCAGACATGACCTGGGACGAGGAATACGTCGCTCTCAGTTACGTATGGCCCCGATTCAAGACAACGCAGCTAGTAAAGAACAACTATGACGAGCTGCACCAGCCTGGATCTATCGACAGCTCAAAAATTCCACTTGCTCGGGTCATCACGGATGCCATAGCTGCCGTTCGAGCAATCGGCAAGCGCTACATCTGGATAGATGCCCTGTGCATCACCCAGGACGATCCTGTAACCAAGGACCGTTTGATCCGTGCCATGGACCAGGTCTACGGCCGATCAATCTTCACCCTCATTGTGGCCTCCGAATGCGACCCCTCCAAGGATTATGGTATACCTGGGATAAATGGGCTGTCGAGGACGAGCCAGCAGTTTTCAACGAAAGCTGACGAACTCGATCTGGTGGCTGCTCTGCCAAATTATGAGCAAGCCCTTCAGCGCAGCATCTGGTCTACCCGTGGCTGGACTTTCCAGGAGGGTATCCTATCACTCCGATGCCTTGTTTTCACCGACCATCAGATGTACTTTAGATGCGCTCGCGATTCTCGCTGCGAAGATGTCCAGGCCGAAGGCATCGAGCGACTCGACCAGCACGCCGCAAGACCCATCGTGCGCCAAGGCCAACTCGACTTTCTCGCCAACGAAGAGTTTCTCGAGAGAGTTTCGGCCAACCGAAGCTTTCCAGAGTACGCTCTTCTAGTCTCGGGATACACCTCTAGAAACTTTACGTTTGAAACAGACATCTTGAACGGCTTCTACGGTGTCATGCAGAGACTAGCACCGCACCTTGGCGCGGGAGGCTTTTTCCTTACGTTACCAACGGACAATTTTGATAGCGCCCTTCTATGGTATCCGGCGAGCAATCTACGACGCCGGACTGTGGACCAGGATGGACAGCAATTGGCTCTTCTGCCTACTTGGTCGTGGGCTGCGTGGGTTGGAAAGGTTGATTACGAGATGGCCATGATGAACAACTATGATGCAGACTCTGTGCTACCGATTGTCCAATGGTGGAGGCTTCATCAAGAAACGAAAGATACTCTGGTTGCCGTGCGAAAATACACCAGTCGCTTGGCCCCCGAGACCGCATTCAGCGACGGCATGCTCCAAGCAAGACGGCACGAGATTGGCACTACGCACCTCATCTTTTGGGGAACGCTAGTCAAGTTCACCATCTCCCCAGCTGAGCGTCGACTCTTTGAGTGGGTGGTCGACTACGAGCAGGCCATCCCATGCTTCACAATTCTAGATAGAGAAGGGGATGCATGTGGCATGCTGCCCTCTGCAGATCGGACGTGGGCGGAAGCATTCAAGAGCCAACAAGGGGAGCCCCGCGTTTGCCAGTTTCTAATCATGTCATACGCATCTCAGAATAAGTCGGACGCAATCATCGACCGAGCTCAATTCTTCCACGAGAAATATGACATCAAAGGCACCAAATTCCGATGCTTCTACAACGTCATGCTAGTCGCGGTAGACGAGGCGGGTCATTCTGAGCGCATAGGAATCGGGCGCATACACAAAGACGCGGTGGACAAGGAACTCGAGGATAACTGGGAGAGGAGGATAATGATTCTCTCGTGATGCTACAGGATCGGTTCTAGAAGCAGATTGGTCATGGAACTCTATTGCACACGGGCCATAGCATTACGCAACTCGAGTTAAGGGTCCACAATGTGTTCCGAGTGTTCCACTAGACGCGATTAAGGTTTGCAACGGTTAGATTCACCGTTGCAATTTGGACCTTGAAATAGCGAATGACGGCATGCTAGCCGGGATACCTGGTCAACAAGCGAGGAACTTGAAGCACCCTTTAATTACAGACGTATGGTATCTCGACTTATCCGGCATTGAAGGTTTGGTCGGTAGTTCCGGACATGCCGACACCCCGGCATTCTCGTATCCCAACCGCGCGGGTCTGATGTCTATCCTCTATATATATCGCACATCCCTTTCCATACCACTATGTGATCAACAACCCACAGACTATCTCAAAATGTTACTCAAGCAGGTTCTCGCTTTCGGCGCTCTCGCCAACGCCCTGGCTGTGCGCCAGCAAAAACCCATCTGGCAAACTCTCCCTGCCACGCCAGACCTGCCATCTCCCATCAGCACCAAGACCACGCTCATCAACGGCGTACAGCTTTGGATGCAAAAATACAATGAGCAAACTGGCGGTATCCCTATCGTCATGGACCACGGCGGTCTGGGCTATTCGGCCTACTTTGGCTCCGTCATCTCTCGCCTGATCGCCAATGGTCACTTTGTTATCGCCGTAGATCGTCGGGGTCACGGCCGTTCTACTTTCAACGCCAACGATGTCTTCACCTACGACCAGATGGCCGATGACATCCACGACCAACTCGTTGCCGCCGGCGTGGCCGAGTACAATGTCGTGGGTTGGTCAGACGGCGCCATGACGACCCTCTCAGCTCTCATCAACCCAACCACCGCCGCACCCATCAAGAAGGCTTTTATCTTTGGCGGTGCAGCAAATCCTGACCAAACCAACGCTACCTTCTCCGACACAGCCATCTTCAGCGAATTCGTGACCCGCTGCGGAACCGAGTACGCTGAACTCCAGCCTAATGCCAACTTTACCCTCTTCGCAAACAAGGTCGGCACCATGGAGGCTACGCTGCCCCAGATCTCAGACCAGCAGCTCGGCACCATTGATGGCAGCAGGGTCATTATCGTCGGTGCTGAGCACGAGGAGGCCATTAACCTGGACGTGCCCGAGAAGCTGCACTCGGCAATCAAGGGCAGTCAGCTCCAGATCTTGACTGGTGTTAGCCATTTTGCGCCCCTTCAGGATCCTGATCAGTTTACCGAGGCTGTTGAAAAGTTCTTCGCGGCTTAATCCGGTTTCTAGGGAGTTGATTACTATGTATATACGGCCATTCAATAGATCTTAGACTATATACTTTGATTCAAGTCAGCCAGACTGTTAAATTTCTGCCTATCGCAATTAATGAATGGCCGGATTGCGATATCTGACCCACAATAGGTGAGAGGCGCCAGTGCTGGTAAACACGGTGTTCGCTACAAGCGACTAGCCAGGCAACCACATTAGATCAGTCTATATAACCACACCTCAATCGACGAACCAAGTATCTTGCATTTTAACTCACAAAACTTAAACAGACAAAATGTCAACTATGTTCAACCTCGTTGCTTACGCCCGCCAACTGCTCGTCTCCATGGGCCTCATCAAGCAGGCCTCTCTTGCAAGCTTGTTCAGCAATCTCCCATCCCATCACCGAATCGTCATCAGTGGCCTCGATTACTCTGGCAAATCAACTCTACTACGCACGCATCTGGCCAAGTCCGAAGATGACGTATCGCAGCTCATACCATGGATAGGCTTCAACTTTGAATTTCACCGATGCGGCAATTCTACCATGCAAGTGTTTGACGTTGGTGGCTGTCGACACAGATCGGTTCGAAAAATGGAAATGTCATTTTTCAAGCATGCTGATGCAGTGGTCTGGGTTATTGATTCGAATGATATTGATCGGGCTGTAGAAGCGAAGGAAGAGTTGAAGATGGCGTTGTGTGGTGATGCGATTCGTGAAGGTGTGCCGTTGCTACTCCTCGCGAATAAGCAAGACCTTCCCGTAAGTCCTGGTTTTCTACAAAGACAATCACAATGCTGACTCTATTTCGCAGCATGCCTGGACTGTAAAACAGACCAGAGCTTGCTACATCGACGACATATCGACCTCAATTGATAATAGACCTTGTGTAGGTACTCCAATCTGATATAAGAGCTTGACTAATCAGTTTCGAAGGAGGTGTTTGGGGTAAACATACAGACCGGTCAAGGGCTAGTCGAAGCCTTTGCGTGGCTAAAGGGAGCTGTTGAGAAGCGCATGCTACACGAGACGGGCGTTGTTGAGAAATCGCCGTTGCTCGAGCTTCGGGATGAGGTGGACTGGATCATTCAAGAGGGCTTACGAGAGACACCAAAGATGAACGAAAAAAGCGGGTAGTTAACGATCGTGGCGGTGCCTGCAATAAATCGCTGAGCGTCATTTCACTTGATATTGGTGTGGTGACGAATTCAATACGGAATCAACAATTTTGAGTACATTTATGGGATTGTTGGTCGTTAGATGAATAAGCTGGGTCCTCTCTAGTGCTCTTCTCATTTTATTCATCCTCTGTCTCCTTTCAATCTGGCCTACCAGTACTAAGAAGCCTCCCCTGACCTTCGAGCCTCAGGTAGGGGGGTCCTTTGACGCGCAAAAACGACTCTGACATGCAAAAACAGTCGAGGCATAAGGAATCTAACATCTACTTATTCAGGCCCCCTAGGTAGGGCCCTAGGCGAAAATCCCATTTTCTCCAATACCTCCCGCTCCACATTACACTCACGTAGGAGATAAGAGCCACAACGCAACTGGTTCCCCATTATCATGGAACTAACTCCTGATCGTTTTGGTGGACTGCTTGTCAAGAGATCTATGTCTGCACCAAGCTGTTTAGTCAACAGGCGGAGCATCATTTCGTTGCCGGGACCTGTAAGGGCAAGACCTAATATGCTGCCCCATGGATATCCCAGTTTCGCATTGACATTCGCTCCATAGTCGTACAGTAGACAAGCGGCACTTTCGCTACCTCCTGCGATAGCATTCCCCAGGGGAGTGACATACTTTGTTGGAGAAACGAAATTTACATTTGCTCCTCCTTTGTCCACAAGGGTTCTGATCGCCTCGACATTTCCGAAGAAGCTAGCCCGTGATAGAGGACAACCCCAAGTGCATTTCTCACCACAAGGCAGGTTTGGTTTGGCTCCGGCTTTCAAGAGGAGCGAGAGTAGTTCAACGTCTCCCCCACGCGCTGCCTCGCAAAGAGGGCGCGCGCCTTTTGGTGGGCTACTTGGATCCTCGCCTTTTGTTGAGCTGTTTGGATCCGCACCTTGGGAAATCAAAATGTTGCAGAGATCCTTGTGGCCCCAGGCGGCAGCAAGTGTAAGTAAATCTTGCCCCTTGTTATTCGTTTGCGAGGGGTCCAAATTATTTTCCCACCACCCAGCCAGCACCCGGTGCAAACCGAAAGCAACGATTCCATACAGACAGTTCTCTCTTGGTATCAGATCGATTTCAGTGCGGTATGACCCGAGACGGTGTCGCGGACCGGAGTGAGGAAATAAGCACTGACAAAAAACCTGGTACTCGTGACTCGAAGTCGATCCAGGGCCTGCTCCTAGGAATTGTTTCAATGCTTGAGCAACCTTTTCAACTCCGAGACTGTCCCTTGAGATTTGTTGCACATGCCGAAACCAATTCTTTTGGATATATCTTTGGAGCGGATGTCGAACGCTCGAAACATCATCTGAATCAGGGTTGTTTTCCAAGTATCGCCGCACCTCTAGTGACCCCCACGCTTTTGTGCCTTTAAGCTCTTGTGGTGGCCAGACAGAGCAACAATGAGTCAAGCACCCGATCATGAATGTCGTCAAATCTGCCTGGGCGCCTTTGACCCAGGGTTCCCCTCTGTCTTCGAAGTATTCAGCAGCTGATGCATGAGAAAACTTCCAAACTCCCAACTCTGGATCTTTGGAAATAAAATGTCGGCAAATAGTCTCAAGCTGTGCTTCGTTGAGATTTTCTGGGCAAATTACCATATGCTTGTCTACATTCTTACTTTCCAGCCAGATAGCTGGAAGCAGAATGTCGCTAGTAAATGGCACGCGGGCGCACAAAACCCATCTTGCGGCTCGCTGTAGTATGGTTCGTCCAAAAGGCGTTGACTCGGTCTTGTCGTAAAGATTCTTATACGCTTCTGTCAAGCTTTTGGGGAGTTGCGTGAGTAATAAACGAACATCTGGATCAAACTTTGCCTCTTTGATCGTCTCCCACTGTAGGTGTACCCATCTGAACCTGTTGTTCATTACCTAGTCAGCATCATTCAGGCCGTAAGGTCAGGGGTCAAGTCGGGGTCATTTTACATTTCGCCGCCAGTTTCAACAAGTGTCTTTTTCACCTCGTTCTTCATAGGCTCCGAAACGCTCCAGGGCTCACGTTTGGAGATCACATGGTTCACATAAACCTTGATGTCGCCCTTGTTGTCCCGGGAGTTCATCCGAACCATTTGTGGAAACGACTCCATAGCGCCGCGGATGTCATCCTCGGGGCGGCTTGCGATGAATATTTTCAGCACACGCTGAGATTGCTCGATCAGGTGAAGGAATACGGCGACTAGCTTTTTGCGAGTATCTCGGTCACATTCGTCCAGGCCGTCTAGAACCAAAATCGTTCGTGGATAGGTGTTGATCATCTCAACCAATGTTTGTTTGCAATCCTCGATTGTTACGTAGTCTTGTATCGACTTCCTATCACCGCAGAACTTTTCCAGATCCCGATGGATTCTTTTTGGATCCTGCGGTACTTCGCCGAGTTGTCTGATGTAGCTTAGAAGAATATCTTCCCACGAAGCCGAAGGTGTTCGATCGCAGTAGAAGAATGCAAATCCTCGATTGCCTCGATCCGTGCTTTCCATGGTGTCTGTGCCACTCCGCCGATATCGATCTATAACCTTGGACGAGAGGAAGGATTTTCCGGTTCCAACTATAGGAAGGAGAGCAAAGATCAGCTTTCATAACTTTTTCTGGGAGTAATCCGAAACGATGGCACCTACGGTCACCTTGCAGCCAAAGAACCTGAGAGTAACTCGACCGTTCCCATGGAAGGAATATCTTACGGTCTTGGACCAACCATTCCCCTGTTCTTGGTGTCCTGTCTTGTTCCCTTCGACCATGAATTTTGCCTACTTCGATTCTGCTAACGGAGTTCAACAAATTCTCAACCTGTTCTTTTGCCCGCTCGTTGAGAACTTTGGCAACTCCGTCGCTGATGAGATTCAGTGGTTGCTGCAAACTTCTCAGAAGGTCCTCATTCTCTTTGCTCTTATAAGCTTCGCAAGGTCGGGCTGCCATGTCAAGCTTGTCTTCTGCACATCGTATGTCTTTAACACGCTGCTGACCATGGCCAGGATTAACAAGAGCTTCAAGGAAAGCAGACAAGCGTTTTCGCTTAAGTTCTGCATCCACAAAAGCTAGGAACTCCAAGCATTCTTTGTAAACTTCCACCAGTGTCTTCCTCAAGCCGTCTTGAGCATCATTCAAGTCCGAGGTCAGGTTGCTGATATAAACCTCCTCGTACACTCTGCCTCTTCTGGCAATGCAAAGGATTATGTCAGTACACCCCAATATAGCTGTGAAGTCTTCGCATTGTGACACGTTGGCCTTTAGTGAGGTTAGCACGCTGATCTCTCTTCCTAGCTTCGTGAGACTTGCCTGCATCAACACCTTAATTGCCGACCAGACAGCTGATGATGGGGCTGGAGCAAACGGGATAGCAATATCGCCAATTGTGGTCAAACCAGTGATAACCCTCTGTGCATAGTCTCTCCATATGATGTCACGATCACCGATCGTCACCTTGGGGGTTTCGTCTTTGCGTTCATCCTCGCCGTTGCGAACCATTTTCACCAAATCATCGGTAGTATCTTTGACGTTGATAGTACCGGTAGGTATTATGTCATCAATCCAGCCCCGAGTGTTGTTGTCTACTTGGTCATATGCCTCGCGCCATAAGTCAAGTTTTGCTTGAACTTGAGAGATCTGTTGGGTAGGCGAGCCTGTGGTAGCCGATCCCTCAGCAGAAAGCGGAGCCAATAGAGAAGATCTACTAGCTTCTTTCTGGGGTTGTTCAGTTACGGCGGTGGTTGACGGGAGCGCGGCTGATGCATCAGAAGTCGTCGGAGCGAGGAGGGCTGGCTCACAAACTTCCCGACTAGCTGGGATCGGACGGTTAGGAGATTTCGAAACATCGGGAGTTCCGGGGGGTTTGTTTCTGTTCCTAAAACAAGAGGTCATAGCCTTCAGACAGCCGCCGTCGGAGCCGTCGGATCGTGCCATGGTTACAATGAGTAGAATGGGGTATTCTGGAGGATTACTGGGAACGAATTGAGTGCCATACAAGGTTTTTGGGATACGAGCAGGCCCAGCATGAAGCGACCAACGTGATTTATTAATGATGTCTCACGTTATGGCTTTTCCTATTGTGTACGTACCTCAGAAACACAGTTCAGCTGTACCTGTTTACTGTAAAATGGGTCACCGGGTGGCCAGTCACCTTGCATGATCCTATTATAAGTAGCCAGGTGTCCTGTCCCTGTCGCTGGGCTATGTGCACTCAGTTCAAACGAAAGCGGATGCGGGGGGACCTGCTGATGCCACAAGTGCTGCTTACTAGTGCTGATTAACATGGTTACTTGTGGTAGGACAAGAAGTTCAATGTTCTGTTGAGGCTGGCTGCATAACCTTGATTCCAGGGTCAAATGGCTTGGCTCTCAACAAGGCCACATACACCCTTCACACCTGCTTAGCCAATCTTTTCTTAATTCCGATGTTTTCCGTGTTGGTCTTCCTGTGTCTCCAGGGTCTTAGTTGGCTTGTTCTTGTTCTAGAAAAATCGAAATGGCCATCAATATCCATTTTAATCTTCTGTGCATACCAGCCTGCTTCTACTGTGACCAAGTACTGTGGACGAGACAAACAGTCTCCATCCAAATCGCGGCATGGTCACCGTGACTAAGAAGGCGACGACTCGCCTTTCCTCGGTCAAGATTGCAAAGAGCTACACTTCGGCCTGGACATGGTTGTGTTTTGCTACTTGTTCATCGGTAATTGGGTCGCTGCACAAGGATACAGCAAGAAAAGGTTTGAACGAATTAACAGTCGATAGAATTGTGCAGCTCTGCTCCGCACATGGTAGGTGGCGTCTGAGATTCGCTACTCGTGGTTGGTGCGCCATATTGGCTGTTGGCTGTGCCGCAGACAATTTGGTCTCTTTTCTCTTCCCTTCCCTTCTTTTCTTTTCTTTTTTCATTTTCGGCGCAGATAAGAGCCTGCATTCTGTGGTTCGCAATGGCTCGAGGTCGTACAAGCGTGTCTCGGAATCCGAATACAAAATAGGTACCTCGGGATAAGACTTCTTTTGCTGAGTTGCATCGCGTATATCTCTCTGGAATGCTCTCTCCGACGAACGCGCTTTGCTTGTTCTCCCAATACATCTATGTGATCCGAAAGGCATCTTATTTCATGAGAACTAAACTGATACATCTGTTGAGGGATGTATGTGCATTAATGCAGCTAGCTAAATGGGGTCGGGCCGAGAGGTCAGCTGAAGTACTCGATAGGTGTCTCAAGCACCTTCAACATCCATCTCTGTAAAGGGCACAGGTAAGAGGGAGTCATGTAGATGTATGAAGAAGACATTGATTGAGACAGCAGGTCCTGCAACCGGCACACCTTATAGGGCGTGTGCATTACTCATAGGGTCTATCTAGCCGAATTTCACATACTAATTCCGATCCGATAGAACAGGGGTTGGGAATCATCACACCCTTTGTGCCGATATCGCCGGAATCCTCCGTCTTCCTCGTTGTAGCTCTTGTACGATGACTGAGTGAGTCCCTTGGCAATCTCCGAACGATAAATGTGATAGGTAAAATGACCGTGCCAAATGCTACCAGATCAACATGGTAATGATCTGCAACCTTCAGAACAACAATTCTAGCCGGGTGCCAGCCACGGCGCGTAATGAGAATGAAGCCACAATCAGGCTGTAGCTCGTATCAGCGACTACCACTAGATCAACAGGTCGCCTACTCAACGGGCTTTTAGCCCATTGTTAATCCGGTGTGATTCCTTATTGGAAGATGAAGCAATGAAGGAGTAACATCATTAAGTTTGCAAAGAAATCGTGTCTTGTGTCGATAGCCGCAAAGCCGTCACTCCCAGTACCAGGTGAAAGATGACCCTCAAGAAGGTACAAGTAATATGGAGTATCAAGAAGTGCAGAGAACTCATCCCTCAGCTTGCAAAATCACACAGCATTGATCCACCTCGATTGGAAAAGGCTTGCATAAGACCCAGGCTCCCATTGATGCGAGAGGCGTTTGTGGGGCATTCTGAGCGGGGAAATGCGCGGGTGTAGTCACAACCAGTCGTTCAGCTCAGCGCGTATTTTATTCTGATGGGAAAATGACTTCGTCACACACAGCCTTTCGGATGGAAATTTTCAAGCCTCCGACCGCCGTACCATCCACTATATAATTTAGATAAGATAAAATGCTGGATTGAGGAGGTTGGCAGGCAAGCAGGGTCCATAGTTTTATCCAATTATCTGGCACCTCTTGAGGCCCTCCAATGTCGATCGCTTTGGCATTGTTTCAATACTTGCTTTCTTTTTTGATTAGGCCCTCAGCAGCGTTAACGGTCCAAGCAATATGATTTGCCCCAGAAACCTCTGTTTTGGTTATTGCCGAACTAATTGGCCAAAAGTGAGGGCACCTTCAAGCGGTTGTATTCTTCTTATGTCCCAGGAACAGTTGTTAACCACTCATTCCTCAAGAGTTGTTAATGACAAAGACTTCATGTATTTTGGCCAACTTCGATTCTGCTCAACCTCAACGTCTCTCTTCATAGCCTTGTCTTACCCCATGGCTAAACAGGGCGTGCCTCCTCCACGCCGAGATACTTAGTGACAAAACTGTTTGCCTTACCATCACGTGATTCGTAGAATGAAACAGGTGTGGCGCGGTCATCCGTTTACGACAAGGCCACTCCACGTGAGTGTTGGCCTAGACGTACTTCTCTGCACATCGTTTAACCCTTAACAAGGCAGTCGTATTCTTCTGGTCAGTGGGTTTAAGCCCAAGTGTATTGGTACGCGCGGATGAGACAGTTAGGCGTCATTTGTGTGACCGTATCGTCGGATACTGTGTGCCGCAAGGTTGAGTTGGGCTCTGGAACGAGGGATTAGAATGCCGTTCTTACCGCATTACAAGGTTGAAACACCGGCTATCGCTGGCCAGAAACACTCAGCCTTAATTATCTGCAATCTAGCTATAGGAAAAATGAGTAACAGGCCGTGATGGCGGCGGCTGAGTAAATAATATTCATTCACGAGCCACAGGGCGTGTACCAAAGTGCAGATTCTATTTGCCTCCACCGGGTGACTACCTATTCCCAGCTGTGAGCCGCACTTGCATTACCGTGTTCCCAGCATGAAGTTATCGTCCCATTCGAAGCCATGTCGTTCATCTCTCGTACCCGCATTGTGACCTACTGCCTTGGCGTTTCTGCGTACGTCGTGCTCGTCAGCGCCCAAGACTATGCACATGCGTTGTGTCTGGAAAAGATAAACGAGAGAATAAAAAGTAGCACTTTTGACCACAAACGCCTTTGGAAAGGACCTATTACAGGTCTCGAGCCCTTGGGTGACACTAACCTCACTGCTCTCACATATGAAGATACCTTACCTACCAGTTGTCTGCTGACACACTACCGATAAAGCTCGTCTACTAATGACGAGCAGGGTGTCTAGAAATATGCGAAAATCGCACCGATTTGGCGTCAACCCAGTCGGCTCTCGAGATGGTAGCCACCTGGATCTTTCCTCTAGCCATCGTATTCAACCTGCCCTACGACTCGATCCATACTCGAAAAATTTGAAGGACCATCAAGGCGGTGCTCAACTGGACTGGGTCGCCCCAGACAGCCTTTACACACACCATGTGGAATGTCCGCCAGATCAGACATTGCCAACGCATGGCCAAGCCCAAACAAAACGGACTTTGGAGCGACGCATTCTATGTCCTGAGCTGCTTGGGCCAGTTTGACATCACATTCGAGGACGAAGCCCTAAGGGAGGCATTCGACAACGCCCTAGCCTACAGCCTCTATAGGCTTCTGTCTCGGTCGCATGCCCGGCAAGATGGAAGGGTCGATAAAGACCAGCAGTACGCGGCACATCTTCTGTCCAGCATGGCGAATCAACTTCGCATGTAGAGGCGTCGGGGTGTCATCCCAACTCTTGCTAGCCTTGGTACTTTTATTGCTGCCTTTGTCTTCTCCATTGTCCTTGCCTTTGACGAAGGAGCCGGAGGCCGCACTAGAACTCCTCTTACCCTTGGACTGCTCTACTGCTGGCTGCCCCCGTTGGTCATCTTTACTATTATTGACCGCAATCCGGAATCCTCCAAGCGTTCAGCGTATGCCATCCATTCTTAGGGTACTACTTAGAAGCTGATTGTGTCATAGGCTCTTCATGTCCCGTTGGCTATTCAATGTCAATGCTGTCTTGACCTCCGCGCGAGCTGCAATTGACGCGAATGGCAACCGGGATAGTGACCTGATGGCAGAACCAGAATGGTGGTCTCCAAGAACTCATGACAATGACATGAAACCGTTCCATATTAACGAATTCATCGGGCAAGGCCACCGGGTTCACTACTGCGGACTCGCTGATGCGACGATCCGTGCTACCAACGGCAGGTACAAGAAGATGGGCTACAATCTTGATGACTATGCAATTCAAAATGCCATTTTGTGTATTTTAAAGTGTTCTTTTGCTGATGTGTTACTCTCTTATATCCAAGGGTGTGGGAGAGACAAAAACTAATACTGACACAGTT
>JAAGWO010000497.1:0-23603 GCA_013266205.1 Fusarium decemcellulare
ATATATATATATATGTATGTACAAGTAAAGAATAAGAATAAGAAAAGTCCGAGATGCCGGCAAAAGATCCTTCCTCTTGCGGAAGTCGATGCGGATAAGGTCGTGTCAAGTGCGGTCTTATCCATTACCGCCGCCATGATTGGCCGACGCCGTTGCGGAGCTGGCCGAGACCCGATGGGGAATGATCATGAGGTCGCTCCAGAGGAGGAGGGGCATCCCCGTGTCACCGGTCTTACACGGTCTTAGACGGGGACATGTGAGCAGAGGGACAAGAGGTCAAGATAAAGGTGTTGTCATGAGTTTTAAGGGTCTGGGATGGTGGATATTCCTCGGGTTGTAGTGCAGGCCTATTATAATCACAGCCCTTCAATAGGCTCATTACGCCTCTCAGAGTTCAGCTGATAGCTCATAGAAACAACCTTACTTTCGTAGTTGCTATTTCGATGTACTATTTAGAGTCCACTCTTGATTACATGAATCCCTTGGGCCCCAAAAGCGACACTACTAGACACAAACACAACACTTACCCAGTTGTAGTAGACAAGGTCGCCTCTCACTTGGGAGCCTCCAGTCTACCACTAAAGGCGTTACCCTCATAGATCAACAACACTCAGCTGCAACTGCCAGAAATACTGCCAACGAGAACCGTATGTCAGATCGTAACCCAAGGGGTCCAATCTCTAAGCAGTGCTGGCCAGCGGGGACAACAAAATGGACACCAACGATGGTTCAAGAAATCTATTTTCTTCTCGCAAGAAAACTCGCCGCGCCGTCGAGGCAATGCCAATCCTCCACTGGCAATATACACCTCTTTTCGCCCCCCTTCTTTCATTTAACTTTCCTCCTTCCCCTTTACGAGCTCTTCTCCGCCTCCAGCTCCCGCTCGGCCTGCTGGTAGTACTTGGCCGTGTCGACGCCGTGCTGGTTGTGGTTGACAAAGTTGAACCACGGGATCGTAGCAATAAACAGCGCCGAGTACCGGCTCTGCCGGGCCGCCACACCCTGCATATGGGGGCTCAGCCGGCTCGCTCCGTACAGCGGCTCGCCGTTCTTCACCTTGTCCACCATCTCGCGCATGTCCATCTCGATCTCGCGGGCGTTCTCGGTGGCGCCATAGAATCGGACTGTTCCCGTCCATAGATTAGCACCTCCGACATTCTTCTCCGTCTCATCCAATTGTAAACGTACGGCATGATCGCTGGTAAAAGTAGAGGAAACCTCCAAGGACACCGATTCCTCCGGCCAACCGCATGGCCTTGGGGAAACCACCCTTTCCTACATGAGAGGGAGCAAACTTCTCGAGGGCGTAGAGAGCAGCGGGTGCAAAAGCGGCGGCGGCGGCACCAGCCGCATAGTCGGAGGTTCGGGCATATCGAACGACTCGCTTGAAGTGACTGCCGAGGGTCAGCGACTCCCATTCCAGCAATCCACAGCAACAATTAAATCGGCAATCGCAGTTCGGGTCATCGGCAGGGTATATCGAGGGCACGGGGGACGTACGGATCATTGTCAATGAGCTATAATATCCTTCGGGTTAGCAACAGCCATTGCGTCGTCAATTGAGACCTCACTCACCGGGTAGTCGGTCTGGATGACCTTGCTGGTCCCGACGTAGGACGGGCCAGCCTGCTTGGTCGCGCTCTCAGCCATTGTGCGATGCGTCGTCCGGGACAATTCCTTGAATCCTATCACGAAGCCTTTCGAGGTCGTCGGTTTCGGTACATCCAGATTGCTGGGGCGGACTTGATGCCTCAGGACGAGATCACGTGGCTGGTCAGCTAATCGAGGTTGAAGGTGATTGGTCACGTGGGAGCAGGGGGAGCTTGGTGGGGTTTTGAGAATCAATTAAGCTCTCGACGCGTCTCCCTGGGTTGAGACGCGTTTTGGAGTGAAGCATCAATTCCTAGAGATCTTGTCGAATACAACACTCGACAAAAGTCCAAAATGGCTGCCATTGGCTCCGATCCCGCCAACGGTCTCGACAACTACGACGTCGACGACTTCTCTGACGACCCTTTCAACTCTCCCCCTCCGGAATCCTCAACGAAGAAGCGAAAGGAGCCAGACTCAGGTCTCGGAATCGACGAGGAGGTCAATGTCCAGAAGCGAGCTCGAGTTCCCAATGTCAAGCTCGATGAGGATAGGTAGCACAAATCGTCCCAACCAGTTGTCAAGGCTGTTCTAACTCATGGCACAGGTTACTCGGACCAAAAGGTATCCCCAAGCTAAGACGGCGAGCCCGCGACATCAAGATCAAGGGCAAAGGCCATGAGGTATGTTCTCCCGATTCAAGCTTCATATCAAGTCTCTAACAGTCCATGCAGTTCTCAGATGCTGCCCGCCTATTAACTTTCTACCAACTATGGCTCGACGACCTCTTCCCCAAAGCCAAGTTCCTCGACGCCCTCGGCATGGTCGAAAAGGCCGGCCACAAGAAGCGAGTCATGATTGCACGAAACGAATGCATCGACGAGGGCAAGCCCAAAGAAAGCGTCGCACAAGAATTTGCAGATTTACTCGACGAAGAGGAGGACACTTCACGGCCGACGGACCAAGAACCTAGCACATCAGCGGCACAAGCCGAGAGGCCAAAGACGCCACAGCAGGACGCCGATGTACCAGACGACGATGATCTCTACGACGCAATACCCCGCCCTTCGCGGCCAATTGTACCGATTCTCAATGATGCGCCTGACGAGGATGACCTCGACGCACTGATTGCAGAGGCTGAAGGTCGAGATGCAGCGAACAAGTCAAAGCCCTCGGAACCTGAGCCGGATGGAGACGATCTCGACGCCCTCATTGCGGAAGCTGAAGGTGTAGACCAAGCACAGAAAGAGAACGGGTCGGGACAAAAAGGCGGTGATAAAGGGGCGGATGACTTTGCGGACGAAGAAGCAGCCATGCAGGAGATGGACGGATTGTGGTAACTAGAAGTGTGGCACATGTACCATGGACAAAGGCGTCAGGCGTTGGGTACTGCATGGTTCAACGGTAGTCATTTTAGCTGCATATCATGAGCAATGAAACTTGAGCACTTAGGCTTCAAAAAGACAGCCTCAGCACATGATGCCGAGGCTCTATCCACACACAAGAATCATTCAGACGTGCTCGTCAGCACACGCCAAACACCAGAAATTCACAGAGCATGACACAAAATTTCACGGGTGGAACAGTATGATTGAAGTTCAAGCGCTTCATGGGCTCGTTATTGTATTGGTACAGAAAGGTAACCACTCATTGGTTTTGTTTTCCCCCATGGGACCAAAGACTTTATCCGTTAACGCCTTGCACACCTTTCGTTGTCCAACGTTCCCCATTATAATAAAACACAATTATGACCGACGGGTACGCCTTGTTCCGCCGCGTCCCATCCCTGCCAACCTGGACTGCCGGTTGGGTAGCGCTCGTAAAACAGTTTTTCTAGCTTGTTGGTTTCCTTGTTCCGGGGAACGAGTCTCAGAGTCGAGACTTGCACCGCGAGCCGCCTTGCGTCTAATTCGCTGCTCCTCCATCCGGATGGACCAGAGGAGCGTCATCAATAATTCCTTGGACGGCAAAGCCATGTTGCTCAGACATCTTGTCAGTTCGTCGTCGCCGCGCGATTCCACAGTTCCGCGCCGCAAGACCTCGACCTGATCCTCGCTTCCCTTAGAAACCAACCGCAACGCTACCAGCGTCGCATCCGAAAGAGGACGCGCCAGGCTGGGGCTGCAGGATAGGATTTTCCGAAGAGATTTGAGTCTCAGGGTCGTAGTACTTGGGCTCGTGGCCGTGGTTTGCTGCGGCGAAATCGCTCGCTGCCAGAGATTCTGTGACATGGTTTCCGTCCTCGTGGAGGAATTGGCTGATGTCGAAGTCGTCGTCGAGGTTGAACGCGGGAGCGTCACAAGCCAGATAATCGTCGCTAACAACTGAGGAGTTGGGAGAAGCGAGGAGCCCGCTTTCAAGGACGCAGCGATCTGCGTCAAGGGCCGTTGGCAAAACGAAAGAATCGCCGAGGCTGAAAGCTGCATCATCTGAAGCTGCAGGAGCCAGACCAAGGTTGGCGGCATCGAGGTTTGCGATTCCAGGAACGACTTGGGTAACTCCGCCGACGTCTGACACGGCAGGTCAGTCAACATCGCAGCAGGATGTTGTGTCGACACGGGAGAGTTGCTTGAGGTCTGTTCGCTGGTGTTCGCCTCCATCGAGGGCTCCTGCTTGAGGACGGCTTCAGATGAATCGTCAACAGGTGTAAGGCTGGGGGAAAGGGACGCGGGGTTAACAGTGGCGTGGGGAGATGTTCGGAGGATCTCGTCCATGGCCTTCCGCGGGTCTTGGGAGCTGAAGAGCTCTTGTGATAGGGTTACGGGGTTTTCCCGAAGGGAGTCAAGGGGAGAAGTAGATCGAGTGACAACGCCAGATGAGCGACGGTAGCGGTCAAGCTCCGCAGCCAACATCATGTTGGTCTTTTGGGACTCGACGAGGATGGCCTCAAGCTCCTTGTTCCGTTGCTCAAGAGCCTCAACCTCGAGCCTCTTGCGCTCACGGGAAGACTGGGCAGCGCGGCGGTTCCGGAGAACACGTTCGACACGGCGCTGCTCCTTCTCGTCTTCAGTCTTGGCCCGTTTCCTTGATACCGTGTTAGTGGTCATGTCCGTGATATCCCATCGTGAAACAGTGAATCCATACCTGGGAGGGAGGTTTGTCTTGGGCTGGGGGAGGACCTGACCCCAGGACTTGCGCTTCTTAGTAGTCCGCTTCTCGGGTTCCGGGGTTGGTGTTGTCGCAGGCTCCTCCTCCTTGATAGTGTTGAGGGCGCCGGGGCTCATGGCCTCGTTGAAAGACTGGGGGGTCATCATCTCCATAGGGTTCATTGTAGGAGCGGCGATAGGAGTTGTGGCCGTGGCGAATAGTGATTGATAGGGGTCGCCTGGGATAGAAAGGAGAGACTCGGCTGGCGAGTGTTCAAACTTGGCCATAGGGGATTGTTGTTGGAAGGCCATTGTGTAGTTTTGTGATTTAGTGTGTAAAAGGGAAAATCGCTGTATCAAAAGAGAGGGGAATGGTTGGAGACGCTCTCAGTTTGTGATATACCCATAACAACTCCAAGTTGAAATGTGTAGTTGGCACAGGCAGCAACGAAACACCATCAAGTGCCGGCAGGTGAGTCAGTGCCTGGCCTTACCGAGAGAGCCGTCGTAGTCCTGATGAGTCAGGGGACGGAAAGGGACGATGATGACGAAAGGTGCGCTTCAAGAGGTGGTAGAGGACAGAGTGTTCTCTTTGCCAGTCGCTCTCTTGGCGACCATTCGCTGGGCTGTGCTTGGTGGTTGGCTTGGATCGAAAGGACACGACTTGCGACGGAGGCCCGGTCTACTTATCTTAAGGACACGTTGAGAGTTTGGAGGTGCGCCGCTCACGGATCTGGCAGCCTGAGGCCGCAACCCCTGAGGTGCCCGCCCCCTGAACGCATTTTGAGTTCTCAATGGGGATGGTGGCGGGCGATACGTACCCGCCGGTACCAGGGCTGGGCGTCGGAACAGGCTTTCCAGGGGGCGCATCGGCCCACCAGAAGCCACCCGGCAGGGCGCTGAAGTCGTCCCCCACCGCTGGAGCTTCAGGCTGGTGGCTCAACTGCAGGGGGGCTGAGTGTTCCTTCTCCACACGGGGACGTGGCCGCGGCGATTGGCGGAATGCGAGCTGACACGCACGAGGGAGGATCCAGCGCCGTCCGAGTTTCCAAAAAAAGGGGGCCATCAATCGGAGGCCGTGAGACGAGACCCAAGACTGGACGCCCGCCATCAACGGGCACGGAGGCTTGGACGGCCCATGAGCCCGCGTTTCTTTCACGACAACTTGTGTCTCGTTTCGTCCATGGTGCGGGCGGGTTTATTGTCGTCCGTTAGGGTTCTCAGGTTCAGCGTGGCCGGTGCCAAATTCTGTCGTGATTGGTGGGCCCGTGGAATTGGGTGAGTTGATTGATACCGCCGTGTTGAGCGAGGCTCGTGTAACGTAAGCTGTGCTAATTTAAGGGAGGCAATAATTGATGGGTGTCTCTGTACGGGATACAACACGAGAGCGAGCACTCTATCAAGGTGTGGTGGCACAACCCAACACAGTACGATATGCCAAAACCCCGATCCTCCGTCCAATGTCGTGATCCTCTGGGAGTTGGATTCCAATTCCAGGCGCAACAACAAACTTGAATTGCTGCTCCTGCGAATGCGATCAACATCCTCCTCATCCCATATCTTGCCCCATGCGGCAAGTGGTGCTCCCATCACAGAAGCTATTCTAGCCCTCAAGGCGTGTTAGGTCTGCACAATGACGAGATCACATCAGCCCCCAAGAATGAGGATCCAAGGAAGCGCGACGAAGGATGTCGAATAGGATTGTGGGCTGGCACAGTGCCGAGTCGCAATAGGCAGCAGAATAAACTCCAGGCTGCACTGTATTTTCCAGGCGCTGCGGTGGATTCCTAGTGCTCACGATAGCCTCTCGGCTCTCCACCAATCCGCCCCGGCACCCACAAAGTGCATGCAGGGAAACATCATCACTCTAGCAGAATCAAGTCAGACTCGGACTCCCATCAAAGCAAGATGCGCCGCCCCAAGGGCATGATGCAGCATGCACCCCGCTAGCTTATCAGGCCCAGACGCCGCACAAAGTTACAGCCTGTCGGTATGTGACCAGAACGAGCAGGTGTAGATCCCAAAGGAGCAGCTATTTGCAGCTTAAGCATCAACCTAAAGCAACGCGCTCAGGAACTAGGTTTGATCACCATTGGTTACTACGACGATCTCTTCACTATCGTCATGTTGATGATGACAGGCATACGGCCGAGCCTCGTTCCCCATCAAAATGCAACTGCGAGCGTATTGCACATATGTGTATGCGCGCTTCGTAAGACTTCGGCCCTCTTCACTTACAGATCAGCGGCGTCTCACTGATGAGCTGACCGCTGACTGAGCTGTCGCACTTGATTGTCCACTGCAGTGGAGCTCGTGTTCCAAGAAAAGAGTAAAACCGCCGCCGGCCCTACCGGACCACATCCGAACCCCAAAAGCAAAGAGTCCGCCTTTTTTCCTCCTGCCAGCTCTATAACTCGCAAAAGGCCTCCTCTCTACTACCTAGTATCCACAACTAGCAAACATAGATCCATTTTTGCCAGCAGCGAACCGTCAATCAATGCATTCAACTAACTAGCGGAGGCCACTTGTGGATACATAGTATCGCCTCGCCCTTTTGCTAATGCTCTTCTGAATTCTTGCTGGCCAGCCACAAGCGGCCGCCAACTCATAGATCCCCTCAGCTCGTCAAGCTCTGTGGATCAGCCTTGCCAGGGAGCTTTAGGGTTCCAACCTGCGCAAGCTTCAGGCACAAGGTACAGAGAAAGAGGGGGAAAGCTCGGCGATTGGGGAGGGGTTTTTGACGTGACCTAATCGATGATGATATCGCGAATGCCTTCAAGTTGCTTTTTACTGAGAAACGCGTCCAACTGCACGTTTCCCAACGTCTCATCACATTCCAGAGCTGTGTAAGTGCTTTTTGCCCCTCGTCACTCCATGTATCCCCCTCCTTTGGGGAAACGCCAGCCAAAACTCAGCTAGAAGCGTTCAAGCCTCAATTCCCAAACAGAGCCGATCAACGACTCGCGGTCAAGCTCAAGCAGACTACCGAGAAAGCTTGGCCATCGCTTGAAGCCCATCACCGCCAATCCCACCGCCGGTTCATTCGGTCCCCTTCTCCTGCGTCTGTTCGGATCGCATCCCCGTACCCTGGAATGCGGCGCTAGTCCAGCATGTGTTGGCCCGCCGGGGAGGACGGGACCCCTTCTCTTGGCTCCATTTAGCGGTCCAACCAGCCACAGACGATCCCCCGTCGCAGCGCGGAGCGGGAATCTGGGCGAATCTATCCGGGCCAGAGAAGGGTGAGTGACACTCGGGAAGGGACTACTAAATTGAGACACGGAAGGGAGAGAGACACATGCCAAACATAACATCTGAGGGAGGCGGAAGATGGCTGCCGAGTTTAAAGGGTTGAAACCCTCATCGTCTGTGTCTCAGGAAAATCATGTTTCGCAATGCTGTTGATCCTCCCGTTTTCCCGCCCCTCACAGGAAGGTTGTAAGGGGTTGATTGTTGAACCCTGGCGATCTTCCGTTCCCCCTTTTAGACTCCCTTCCGGACTCCGAGAAATGCCTATTCCTCTCTCCCTCGCAGAATAGGACCCCGAAGGGCAGCACCATAGCTTGTCCAGCTCACCTCATTCCTCTAGCCGTCTTCTCGTCTAGATAGTCCCCCAGCCGGACTGCGATAGTCCGACGATAGGGTTACGCGCCAGCGAATCTGGACTCGTAAGGGGTCGGTCGAGGTCCCCATTCCAAACGTTGGATTCCCCCCTGGTCCGCAATCTCTACCCCTGTCGGAGCTTGATTGATCCAATTGATGCCAAAACTCCATCGTTCGACCCTCCATTTCACCTCGTGGATCTTGCCATCGTAATCTTCTTATCTGCTAGTGCCCCTGTCAGCTGTCGGATTGGACAGCCCGGGATTCCAGAAGAACAAAGTAGAAGCACCACCAACACGAAACAAAGAGGCCATACCCACTCTTAATATCCTAAACACGAAACATTGCCTCATTAACCTTTTTCATCTTCCAATCTCCCGTCTCACGTCTCTCATCTAAAACTCCGGATCGTCCGCACTGTCGACTCCCACGACATCTGCCGTCACCCATCCCCCACGCAGGTCCGACCGCTGCGGCACCACCCGCTCCCCGTCGACGAAGCACTGCCAGGGCCGCGCGTAGAACGAGACGTAGCCCTTGATGGCCTCGAATCCCGGTTTGGGCTCATCGTAGGACCAGACTCTGTTGGCCAGGACGATGCCGTCCGGGCCTTTGACGGCGTAGTGCGTCGACCGGCCCTTGGACGCGCACCGAGGCTCCCAGCCCGTCGGCACGAACGGGACTTGGACGGCAGACTTGGGAAGGTAGTATTCTGCGAGATTGTAAGTTTGTAGTCTGGACCGGGAGTAGTTTACGAGAGCGAACCTGGAGGCCTGTGCTTCTGGAGAACCCAGAACGCGTCAGACGTCTCGGCCACCTCCATCCCATTATAAACAACCCGGATATGCTTGAATATCCTCTCCACCCGTGGTGATGCCGGGAAGTCGCCCACATTCAACTTTGGCTTGGGCGGCGGTGCCATTGGGCCCGAAACCCGTTGTCGGACCCGTCCCTGATGATGTGGAAGCTCGTCGTAATATCTCTGCTCGGGTTGCTGTCGTAGTCCTTGTTCCTCGGGATAACTCGCATTTTGTTGTTGCTCGAATGATGAAAGACTTGGGTCCAGGGGCAGTGTGTACCTCTGAAGTTCCGGGTCCACTACATTCGTAAACGCGTCTTCTGTGGGATTCATGATCGATGTTGTGCAGTTGTCATGACAAGGCTGTGAGCCCGCGTCCTCTCATCACACCCTAGACCTGGTTGTTTTGGGTTTGTTTCCTCTTGCACTTGGAGATGATATCGGTGGGATTTTGTTTAATCAAAACCTCAAATATCGCCAGCCTTGGTCGTGTTGGTTGCGCATCTGCCAAAAGTTAACAGCGAATGAAGTGCAAGTCAGCCGAGTTTGCAGTCGGTGGTCGTAAACATGGCCGTGTTTGAGAGATGAGATATCTAACCCATGCCTCGTTTTTCTTTTGTTGCATCTCTCCCCCTCTTTGCTTATGTCTCCCCCAATTACTATCCAACCATTCATTCCTTACGCACGTATGTGATCATACCTTGCCTACTTGTCTCTTGTCTCTTGTCTCTTTCTTTTTCCTAGCCTTCTGTTCAACAAGTTGATCCCATTGGTGGCCTGCCTGCCCGACTCCCCTGGCCAGGAAACATCCACCAGAAAAGCGACTGGCATGGCAAACATGACCTCTATTGACATACATAGTAAACTTCGCAAGTCTGTAGGGTAGTGCTAATCACAGTCTATCCTGTCCACCCACCCATTTTTAGTACAGTAGGAAAAGGGTGAGTGGCTGTGCAAATGTCAAGCCACCCTTTCCGCCCCTCCGTCTGATTTTCCGTCCCGTCACTGCGTCATTCGCCCACTTTCCTCCCACTTCCCTGGCGTGGCGCCCCGCACTGAGCGACTCGCTGCCAGACCGGTTTCGATTCTAGGCCTTCGGCGCTTCCATTGCCTGCCTGACTCTCACATGACATCCTAGCCGTACAGCCTCTCTCCAACCTTCAATCTCTTCACTGCCGCGAAAACCTCTACCGCAGTCGATCTCGTCAACCCGATCCGTACCCAATAACCCATCCGCCCACCATGTCGAACCGTCAGCAGGCCCGCGACATGCAAGTCGAGTTCCAGGCCCGCTTCCAAGCAAAGCAGGCCCGGCGCGAGGCCCAAAAGGCCGCCAAGCAGGATCCCATCCTCAAGAAGCAGATCCAGGACCTCCTCAAGAAGGGCGAGACCCAGAAGGCCTACCAAAAGGCAAAGATGCTGCTCTCCAAGCAGGCCCTCGCCCAGCAGATGGACCAGATGGCCGACATGGCCGAGCTCTCGGCAGCCCAGATCCAGGCCAACAATGCCATGAACCGCATGACGCACATGATGGCTTCGTCGTCACGGACCATGAACGTGGCCCAGAAGAACACCAACCCCGAAAAGGTGCGCTACTTCTTTGTAAGGAGTGTTAGTTGCGCGATAAGGCTGACATGACCCCGCTTAGACACTCGTAACCCTCGAGCAATTCAAGCAGCAAAACGAAGAATACGCCATGTCCAATGGCATCTACCAAGATGCCATCACCCAGTCTACCTCTACCCAGGTCGGCGAGGATGCTGTCCACGAGCTCCTCGGCAAGCTGGCCGACGATGCGGGTCTTGAGCTCAGCAAGGAGCTCAGCCAGGCGACGCCCTCAAACGCAGAGCCCCAGCAGGCCAACGAGCCCACCGCCGAGGAGGAGGACAAGCTGCAGCAAAGGCTACGGGCTCTACGGGCATAAACTTGCCCGGGTGCCCTGGGGTTGGGGTTTGACATTGGGGCGCAAGGTATGCTCTCGATGATAAGCGTGGAGGAACAATGGGATGCATTATGGTGAACGTCCAAGAGATGGTACTTTCTTTGCTTAAGGTTTGGCGTTGGGGTCTGGGAGGCGACATTATTTCATCTCGGCGGTGAGAGTGAAATTGAATCTTTCATTATCGATTTGAGCATCATATATTAGACATGACGTTTTGGGTTCACTGGTTAAAACTATTCGTGGGACCTAAACATCATCAACCATATAACCTATCTTCTAAACACCTCTGAAGTGCCGAATTTTCCCACATGCCGTCTGTTAAATCATCGCATCGTCAAAATCCAATGTCCCATATCATCCGTGCCATGTCTACATGTAAAGACTTGCCACCGCTGTAATATCCCTCTTAATCATCTCCTGCGCCTGCTGCATCTTCTGATACAGCTCCGGATCACCCACAATTCTCGCCGCATTCTTGACCTCACGGCAAGTCTCGTCCAGCCGCGTAATCGTCCGCACAATAGTTCCCTCTAGCACGTCCGTCAACCCGGTGATGTTCTTGAAACTCATACCCCGCGCCCACTCGTAAACAACCTCCATCAGCCCGAAGCGCGGCCGAGAGACAAAATCATTCGAGTCATCGGCAGACTGGATGACCTGGAGTCGCGTCTGCACGTCGTTGACCTTCTCTGATATGGCAACAATGGTCTCCTTGCCTCGCTCAAGGTTTCCGGTCAACGATGGCTCCATGTCGGTCTTTTCTTGGAACACAAACGCCGACAAGAGAGCGGCGATTTCAGCGGGCTCGTAGTCGGCGAGAACATTGTCAAGAATGAGCTCGGTCAGGACAAGCTCGTCACCAGAGTGGATCTCGCAAGCAACCTTGCCCTTGAGTTGAATTCGAGTTGCCTCGTCGATAAAACCCAGTTCCTTCAAGACCTGAACACGTTGTTCGTAATCAGGCAACAGCTGAAGGTTCTGGTCTGACAATGACTGCTTCAGCTGAGAGATGTGCTCCTTGATCAACCACTCGTCATGGCACATGGCGAACTGCAGCAAGTGTTAGTGCACGAGAATATGCCGTGATTAGCATAGGGAATTAACTTACGTGCTTCAAAAAGTTGGCGCATAGTGTGGCAGGTGAGCTCGATATCGTCTTGATCAGCTCGACCCTCTTCTCCACAATCTCCTGTAGTTGAAGCTGCTTGATCCGGCCGAGATCCAGCTCTTCCCATCTATCATCCCACGAACCGCAGAGTTCCTGAAGTTTCTCCTTCGCTTGATGATAACCGTCACCGCCCTGGAAAATCTCGGGAACAATGCCCTTGGTGACCCATCTCGTGAGGCACTCCACATCACTCAGGGGGACATGCAGGGTCTTGGTCTGCATCCGCTTCTTGCTCTTGGGGAGTTCGTGAAGGAACTTTCTGAAAGGAGGGATAAAAGGGAGCTGGTCTGTGGCATCGCGGCGCTCTCGCAGAGACTTGATGGCACAGATGTGCAACGTTGGATCATCTGACGTGCCTTTGGTGCTAATTCCGTCCGACAGAAGGATACCAACAGAGCGAATTCCGTCCCAGTTAAAGACGACAAGACGATGCTGAGAAAACATTCTCCGTCCTATTGGAATGGCCAATAGGCCTTTGTATAACTCGAATGTGAGCCGCTTGAAGTCCTGAGAGGCCTGATGGCACTCGTCCATGGAAACATCGCAGATGTCACATGAGTCCCGCTTGACTTTGGCTAAATCTGCTTGCGCCAGCTTCACATCCTTCTCATGTTCAGGAAGCAATTGCTGAGTCGCATGCTCGGAGAAACTGCGCTTGATCATTTCCTCGATTTTCAAAGCCTCCACGCGGAGTAGGTTGAGAATCATGTTGTATGTGAGTCGGAATTGCGATCGCAACTTGGAAGGCTCTCCGAGGATCATGTTTCGCAGGTCTGCAACTGGAGGTGCATCATCTAAGCCTCCTGGCGGCACAATAATGACTGATCCAACTGTATCCAAACCACGACGACCAGCTCGACCCGCCATCTGGGTATACTCGCCGGGTAAAAGATTCCGGAACGAATGTCCATCGTGCTTCCGGTATCCAGAAAAGACGACTGTTCGGGTAGGAAGGTTTAGACCCATGGCGAATGTTTCTGTGGCAAATAGCACCTTGACTAGTGTCTGGGCGAAGAGAATCTCAACCAACTCCTTGACGATAGGCAACAAGCCGCCGTGATGGACCGCAATGCCTCTGCTCAACAGCTCCCTCAGTCTAATAATCTGCGGTAGTTGCCGATCCTCGGGCTTCAATCGGGCAACCGACTTTTCGATAATCATGTGGATATGGCTCTTCTCGGAGGCGGTGCAAAAGTCCTGGTTGCTGAGGGCATCGGCATTCTCCTCACATCGCTTCTTTGAGAAGACGAATATGCAGGCTGGAAGAAGGGTCTGCTTTTTGAGGAACTGCACAAGATGAACCCAGAGGTTCTTGTCCTGCGCAACTGACGTGAAGCCACCAGCACGACCCCCGCGACCCATATGACCAGGAGCATGGCTTGCTCGAGGGGGTCCTCCACGGCCTCGTTGTTGATTGCCTCCTCGTTGCTGACCACCCCCTCGACCACCTCGCTGAGGTCCTCCTCGCTGTGCGCCACCGCGTTGGTTGCCTCTCTGGTTTCCCCCTCGAGTTGCAACGGTAGTCTCTGCCGCCTTTGGCTTGTCTTTACCCTGAATGGCATAATGGGCGTCCTTCCAACCCTTCTCAATAAACTTCTTCTCTGAATCCACGATTTTGTGGATATTCTTGTTAGCCCAGAGGTAATGTTCCAGGGGTACAGGTCTCTTTGGTGTGGAGATGACGTAGATGTCTTTTTGCTTCGTTCGTCCGACCCAGGAGGCGAATTCATACGTATTGGGCACCGTAGCTGATAGCAGGATAAGCGATACATGCTCGGGCAACATGATAATGACTTCCTCCCAGACAACACCTCGCTCAAAATCGTTGACGTAGTGGACTTCGTCGAAAATGACAAATTCGACATCTCGGATCAGATCAGCTCCTCGGTAGAGCATACTTCGTAGAATCTCCGTCGTCATGATCAGGCAACTAGCCTCAGGATTAATCTGAACATCACCTGTGAGAATTCCTACCTCATCGAAGGTCTGTCGGAAGTCGCGGAACTTCTGATTGCTCAGCGCCTTGATGGGTGAAGTGTAGATGGCTTTGGTCATATGCTTTGATGCCAGAGCAATTGCATATTCTGCTACTACAGTCTTTCCAGCTGAAGTATGTGCGGCCACAAAGACGGAATCGCCGTTTTCGAGGTGGTAGACGGCCTCTTTCTGGAATGTGTCGAGCTCAAAAGGCCATTCTCTCGCCATGTCAGGCACAAGCTCTCTGAAATTGGACATGTCGTGGTTTATGTCAACCATATGAGCCCATTCACGGCCAGCTTTGCGCGCACTCGATGCCGCAAGGACGCCATGGGGCTCCAGGGCGGGAAACTCGACGGGAAGAATGTCGTCAATATCATCGCCATCCTCACCAGAGTCGGCTGTCAAATCTGGGGTAGAGGTTTCAGGCGAGGCGTCCTCTCGTGTCTCTGGGCCAGCCTTGGCCTCCTCTGGATCTTCCTCGAGCACCTCCTTGATCGCATTTGCGTCTTCTTGGCTCACAGTTGTCTTCTTCTTGGTGAAGTCAATACCCCTACTCATTCCTGGAGCCACCTCCAGCAGTCCACCTTCGGTACCTAGCTGGATCACTCGTTCCAGTTTATTGCCTGTGCTGCTGGTCTCGCCAATGCCCCCGGAATGAACCTGGTCCTCAAACGCAGCTGTGGCTTCAATACCCTCAAGGCCACCAGGAGCAAAGGGAAAGAAACCTGCGGCGCCTCGCACAAAATCTGCACGGTTCGCGGGTTTTCTCAACAGGCTGGTCGAATTCTTGGCCGTGGCGCTATTCGCAGGTACAGTGACGTTCTTGTACCCTGTTACACGGCCTTCCAACCCGTGACGCTGAAATCGGGTGAGAGTGCGTGTATGTGGCGGTGCAACTTTGAAGAGGGACGTGTAGTCGGCCTCAAAATCCCATCTTTGCTGGAGTCGGTTCAGCCATTCAGGTGAGAATTCGGGTGAGGGCGAGAGGAGAAGCTCTTCCAGGCGGCGCTTGAGCTCGTCGGGATCTTGGGTGCGCGGTTGGCGCTGGCCAGTCTCTTGAGACTCTCCTTGGAGGAGAGCGTCTATGCCAGCCATGCCCGCGGGTTTGGCAGTGAAGACGGGCAAGGCAGTCTGTGTAGGTCAAGGAATGTATTATGTCGAGGTGTTGAAAGCTCCAAGTTGAAAGTGCCCCACCATTGACGTTGGTGATTCTGACACTGAATGCGGGACAGTCAATCCGGCTGAGCTGCAATCCACCCCACCACAACTAAAATACCCTAGACCATTGACCCCGGAGCACTTTTAAGGAAGAAGAGCAGAATTATGGCCCACGACGTCTAATGAATGTTTCAGATGTGTACTAGACGGCTATAATATGGGTTTGGGGCAGCGTTTAAAGCTAATCGATGCACATGTGCCGATATGTCTCGTCTTGCTGGGCCAACATATGGCCTCAGTGTTTCATGGCCTACCTCTACTAGTCATCGTCAGAAAACACAGGAATATGAGAAAATCCTTATGACATAATAAGGCGAACTTAGCCTTATTCTATAAAAGATTTATACTAAATAGTAGCTAAGACTTTATTATCTTTTACGATAATATCTTCGAATTTTTATCCTAATAGTAATCATTCAAGCGCCACAGTTATGTTGAGAGCAGTCCCGTGTTTTTTTAACATGCGCAGGCTCTACTAGCATGGGTAGGCCACAAATTTCATCACTCACGTTGCCCATCATGAACCACATAAGTAGATTGGTAGGTCATTAATAAGACGGGTGCCGTGCCTGACTGTATACATGGCAACACGGAGTAAAATTACATTTCCTTCCCTTCCGCACGTCTATCAAAAAAGCGTCCAACATTTACGCCAATCGAACCAAGCCCCCCATCCGGTGCCCAGTCCCCGATGGGCACGACGCGCAGCGTATACTACCCTCTTCTACGCTCGACGCGCAGGCACGGGCGTTGTCCGTAGACAAACGCGCACACGGCCGGGCCGGCTCCTATCTTAACTCTCATTCTTTTTACAGTCGCAGCAGCTTGGCAGCGTAGTCCTCAATCAGCTTCTCCGTGGGGAACGACATCTCCTCGAGCTTCTGGGCGTAGGGGGTAGGGACCTCGGCACCGGTGACTCGCTGGGCAGGGGCATCGAGGTAGTCGAAGGCGTACTCCATGGTCAGGGCAAGGATCTCAGAGCCGACACCGAAGGCGGGGAAGCCGGACTCGACAGACAGGAGTCGGTGGGTCTTCTTGACGGACTGGACAATGGTCTCAACGTCAAGAGGCTTGACTGATCGCAGGTTGATGACCTCAACGTCAACGCCGTACTTCTTCTTGAGGTTCTCGGCGGCAACGAGGGACTGGCCGACGGTGCGGGACAGAGACACAATGGTCAGGTCCTTGCCGGAGCGCTCGATCTTGGCCTTGCCGAAGGGGATAACGAAGTCGTCCTTCTGGGCGGCCTCGGACATGGGGAAGGACTGGCCGTACATCAACTCGTTCTCGAGAACGACGACGGGGTTGGGGTCGCGGATGGCGGCCTTGAGGAGACCCTTGGCATCCTCAGCGCTCCAGGGAGAGACGACCTTGAGACCGGGAATGCTTCCGTACCAGGAAGAGTAGTCCTGAGAGTGCTGAGCAGCGACACCAGCGGCGAAACCGTTGGGGCCACGGAAGGTGATGTTGCAGGGCTGGATACCACCAGACATGTAGAGGGTCTTGGCGGCGGAGTTGATGATCTGGTCGATGGCTTGCATGGCGAAGTTGAAGGTCATGAACTCGCACTGGACGGAGCAATTGAGTTAGAATCGAGCTGCACACAATTGATAGGAGCAGGCAAAGATACTCACCACAGGGTGGAGGCCACTGAGGGCAGCACCAACAGCAAGACCGCAGAAACCGGACTCAGTAATGGGAGTGTCAATGACACGCTTGTCACCGAAGCGGTCGAGAAGACCCTTGGTCACCTTGTAGGCACCGTTGTACTGAGCAACCTCCTCGCCGAGGACGAAGACCTTGGGGTTGGCCTCGAGCTCCTCAGCAAGAGCCTCATTGAGCGCATCTCGTACGGTAACCTCCTTGACACCAGAGCCCTCGGCGTAGGATCGGGTCTGCGAGGAGCCGAAAAGCACAGGTCGAGCGAGAGCAGCGCGCGCAGCAGCGGACTGAGCAATCGAGGGAGTAGTAGGAGCGCGGAGAGCCCGCGTCGAGGCAGCTAGACGAGCTGCGGGTCGGAGGATGCGAGACATGATGTTCGTGGAAAGTCAATTGACCCGGGAGCCGGACACGGAGGGCGGAGGACGGGATTGTCAAGAGCAAGAAGCTGCAGAGGACAAGCTTGTCTTGATTCCCGGATCGTCGGCGTGGACGTGGGAATTGAGGATGGTGATGAGCTTGAGGGTGGTGGTGCGAGGTGAACAACGTCGGGTTGAGAGAGGGAATTTCACCGAAGGACGCATCTGATGGTCCAGCTGCCAGTTTTTTTTTGGGGCCGGTCGGTACGTATCGTGCCGGAACTGCGAGGTACATGGGCCCTCACCACTTTGCAGTGACTAATCAGGTACCCGCACCCAGAAACCCCCGAGCAAACCGCCGTGAGCTTCGGGGCAGCTTTATCCCTCTTGCTCCCCGCCCTACAACGCCTTTTGAGCCACGAAAACGCGCGCCCCTGTAAGTGGAATCGCAGCGCTGAGGCACCTATCACATCGCAAAGGCCTCCCTTAGCGACTCCGTCAACCAGTCTGTTGGGGGGATCCAGGGGAATTTTGGGGGACCATCCCCACCACAACCAAAAATCAAGGGCAGCACAACGGTCAGAGGAGACGGAGAAACGAGACCCCGGTGTTGCGGTTTTCGAGACCATCATACAGCCAAGCATTCACTGAGCCTCAACAATAAAGGATGGATACGGCCCAATGCACAGGTTTCATAGTCATGTCATAAACGACTAGAAAAGGATCTTGATTGATGGCAAGTACCTATATTACAATTATATCCCAGTAATGCCCCCAACTCCTCAGCCTTCTTGAACCCTCTATGTCTTGAGGCTGGCCCGCTTCATGATGCATCATCAGCCAGCATGATTTGCTCCTTTTTCGACCCTCATGAGATTGGTTTTCTTCTTCTTTTTTGAAAATTCGTCTTTCGTGACAGACCCACCACTTTACGCGGCGGGCTTGCGAGCCACCATGAGGTACATGGGGGTGAAGAGGTGCTCCCGGCCACCAGCGACAAGGCAGTCGGCGGCCAGAGCCAGACTGTCGGCAGTCTTCTTGGTTCCGGCAGGGGCAAGCTTGAGGGTCTCCAGAATACCGGCGAGGCCGTGGGCAATAGTTCGGCCCCAGGTGGTCATGCGCACAATGGTGAAGAAATCACCGACAGTCTGGATGTACTTGAGCTCACCGGCCAGAGGCCAGTACCAGGGGAGAGGGTCGGGACGGTCTGCCAGATCCTCGTGGTGAAGCATCTCAAAACCAGAGTCGTTGATGGCGTCAAGGGCCTCGGAGATCTTGCACATGTTGGAGATACCATCACCCTGCTCGATACCCAGTCGGATCTCACGGTGGTGCAGGTTCTCGTTGTCGTACTCCTCGGTCATGAGCCACTCGTAAACACCAAAGACACCACCGGGCTTGAGGACTCGGAAGATCTCGCTGTAGATGCCCTTGAGGGTAGGGGCGTGGACAGTAGCCTCGATGGCGTAGACGGCGTCGAAGCTGTTGTCAGGGAACGACATTTGCTGCAAGAATGTTAACCGATGCTCTCATTGCAAGAGACTAATGGGGAGAACGAACCATGAAGTCACCCTTGACAAACTTGAGCTGGTTCGACATACCCTCCTTGAAGGCATAGTGGGTGGCACGCTCAATCTGGTAGTCGTTGTTGTTGAGACCGGTGATGTGAGCGCCAGTGAACTTGGCGATCTCACGAGCGGGACCACCAACACCGCAACCAACGTCAAGAACCTTCATGCCGTCCTTGATGCCGATGTGGTGGGCGAGGTAGTGCTCATGGCGGGCAATGGCTTGATAAAAGGGCTCGCCAAGGGAGTATCGGCAGAAGTGGAAAGACTGGCCCCAGCCGTACTCGTACAGATCGGTCGCAAGGTTGTAGTAGCTGTTGACCAGGACGTCAGAACATGATCAGAGGGTAAAAAATAAATCGAGAGACGGTCTGCTGCGCAAAACATCGTCGGGGCCACTCACTGTCGTGTCAAGGTAGCATATTCGGCAGTACGGGCCTGACCGCTGTGTTAGTCCCCGCCATTAAACAAGCGAGGGGCAGATCATAAAACATACAGCACGCTCCTCAGCAGTCTCGTTCTCAGCAGGCTTGTTGTCCCAGTGCTTGAAGTACTCGTCGACAGCAGCTTGCTTGGCGGCGCCGCCCTTCTTGAACATGGCAGCAATGCCACCGCGAGCCTGGGCCGAGCTGCCGTGCATGGCCTTGTTGAAGTCGGCATCGCGCTGGTGATCCTCGCGCTCGAGGTTGGAGGCGGTCGATGAGGCAACCATGTTGAATGTGAGACAAAGGGTTGAAGGGAAGACGAAGAGGAGCAAGACAAAGCCGGGAGAAAGTTAGAGGACGGATTCGAGATCAGTTGAAAAGTTAGAGGTTAAGGGGAACAGAGTCGGTTTTAATGGCGACGGGTTACGCAGCGACGGTATTTCGCAGCAAATTTCAGGGCCCTCCCCTGACTGAGTGAGTGGACGAGCCATCTGCATCCAATCTCAATCGCGAATTGACCAACGACCGGGCGCTATACCTGTTGGAGCCTGGGGCCCCTGCCTATCGCTTGGGGGTGTCGGGGGCGTTTTTTGGTCTAGGCCACTTCAGCACTCAGAACATCTGCTTTGCTTGTGATGGCTCCCCACAGAAACTTCAAGTTTCCGGTGCCCAAGAGCAGGACTTGCACATGCCTTCAGCATGGTTCAGGCCTGCTGATTCGGTGCCGCATCCGCTGGAGGCAACCACCCCGGCTTTGAATCGCTTTGTTCCGGGGACTCTTGCTGGGCGGTGAGGGTGCAGTTGGACGTAGGAGCAAATCGGGTGGTGCCAATTTGCGAGAGCCCCACGATACGAATACGAAAGCGTCTACGAAAATGATGCCCGCGATATTGCTCTTGTATTAGAATCTCGGCATCAAATCGCCAAGCAACCGGAAGATTGACGGGAGGCAACAAGCTCGCTTCCGATTCTGTTTAATTTGAGATTTCGATAGGCTTTGCATTGACTCGATGAAACAGACTTGTTCATTGAGTTGTGTCGGGTTGATCAGAGACTCCGAGACTCGTTTTCGTACTTGGTTCTTGTGTTCAATATCCGCTACTAAGTCTTAGCAACCTCTTCCTATGAGACGCGAATCGCATCCCTTAGAGTGTCATAAGGCTCCTTTTAGCCACCAGTCAATCGAAGATCTAGTAATCTCATCTAAGAAGTAGATCATCCTTCGGTAATACACGTCATCTGTTGCCCCCCCCATACAGCATGTATGAAAAGGCGCCTCAGAACACTCAAATAGATGACGTTTAACGCTTGACTCGTGTACCTATTGGAAGGCCACCGTTTCGAAACGGTCTGTCTTGACATCCATCATCAACAATGGTCGCCGACGTCGCCGGAGATGGCACGGAGATCACGGAAAATAATTATTAAGAATGAGGCCGGTGAGGCACATGAGCTGAGGCGAGTACGGAAGATGCAGGACCAGATTGGCTTGCACTTGCAGCTTCCATTTCCGTGTTATTTCTCTCTAATGCCGAGGCTTATCGATAAGGTAAGCATGGCAGCCCCTCAGCCCAATGGCGGCCAACTCCGGCCCTTGCTGCACCATTTCTTGGATTACATAAGGTGGCGGGTGACCGAATTTCTCAAGTCCTGCGCGCCGCAACTCCAAAAGCCCAGGCGCCCCATCACGATAATCATCCGGCCGCCGTCTTTGCGCTTTCATCACTCCACCTATTCGCGATGCCGCCTCAGATCAAGCAGGATCTCAACCGCTCAGGATGGGAGTCTACAGACTTCCCCTCCGTCTGCGAGACGTGTCTGCCCGAGAACCCTTACGTCAAGATGCTCAAGGAAGACTATGGCGCCGAATGTAAACTGGTAAGTAAGACCATTTTCTTTTTTCGCGTTTTCGCATACGCACAATGCTAACACGCCGTGACTTAGTGCACCAGACCCTTTACCGTCTTTGCCTGGAGCGCTACTCGCGCCCATGGTCGAAAGAAGAGAACAAACATCTGCCTAACCTGCGCGCGACTCAAGAACTGCTGCCAATGCTGCATGCTCGATCTTTCCTTCGGCCTCCCAATTGTCGTACGAGATGCCGCCCTCAAGATGGTCGCCCCGGGACCGCAGTCCGATATCAACAGAGAATACTTTGCCCAGAACAACGAGAAGCTCATCGAGGAGGGTAAGGTTGGGACTGAGGAGTACGAGAAGACGGACGAGAAGGCGCGCGAGCTGCTTCGGCGCCTGGCCAACAGTAAACCCTACTTCCGCAAGGGCAAAACTATTGAGGATGCCGGCGAGAGTTCAACAGGCGGTAACGCAGCTGTCGGCGCTGGCGTCGGCGGACCTGGACCGATTCGAACACGCGATACAAAGGCTGCCATTGCCGCGGGAGCAAGACCAGGCGGTAAGGGACGCCAGGCCTTCCCCAGTGCTGCACAGCTGCCACCGAGCCCACGCGATTGGCAACCCCCTGCCGACAAAAACGTCATGTCGCTTTTCGTAACTGGTATCGAGGACGACCTGCCCGAGTACAAGTTGCGGGACTTCTTCAAGGCCCATGGCAAAATCAAGAGCTTGGTATGCTCACACATGTCACACTGCGCATTCGTCAACTACGAAACCCGAGATGCGGCTGAGAAGGCTGCGGCAGCATGCCAAGGACGCGCCGTAATTGCGGGATGTCCATTGCGCGTACGATGGGGACAACCCAAGGCGATCGGTACCATGGATAAGGAGCAGAGGGCACAAATGCTTAGAGATGCTAGGCAGCGTCAGGGAGGACCTCAAGGTCAGGGTTCGCGGGCGATTGAGGGTGGCAGCGGCTCTGGAAGCCGACCGGCCGCCAGCCAACCTGCGGCGGTGGCAGCGCCCCCAGGCGCGTCTGACACGCCTGCTTACGCTGCCCTTTCTGGAGACTAAAGAATGAGTATACGGCCGTCTTTCTTGTCTTATGCTTAAGGTTAGAAGGGCATGCTTTCGGTGTTTGGCGTTTTGGAAAATGGAACCAATGGAAAGGACGGGCTTCATCAGCGAACCGGACAACTGAACAGCGGCGATCAGGGGACATGCAAGAAGAGGAAGCGTCTTTTTCAAAAGAGATAGAGAGATGATGATCATTTGGGCATTATTCCTTGAGGGTATCATGACAGTAATGTTACAAGATTGTACAACAATGTGACGGAGGGACTCCTCTCTTATTTACCACACTTATCTGCCACCACCGCAGCAACCGCCCTGGGCTTGGCCCTTGCCGGCTGTTTTGATAGATTCGTTGTCTCCTCGCTCGATGTGCTCGTGTATTCGCAGTTCTGAGTTGCCGATTAGTCCATGATCTTCCCTCAACCTTGCCGCTGGGCTGGGCTTAACCTACTGTAAGTGTCCTGGCCTTCCTCCGTCTTCTTTCCTTGAACCACGTTCTCACGAAGAACCTTGGCTACCTCCTCGGCGTGCTGAATCGCTGCGGGGGCGGCAGAGGGATCGATGGAGGCCTTTTGTCGGAATTCGTTGCGGATCTGAAGCTGTGCTGCTGAGAGGATTGGGCCGTCGCCTAAAGAATTACGCCAAGGTTAGAATAGGACTGTTCCAAAACGATTTGCCCCATAGACTCGGGGAAAGAGTGTAGTCTTGAGCGTCAAGATACAAGTTGCGTACCTTGGAAAGCGATGCGGGCCGCGCGCATCAGGTGTCGGTAAGCACTGAGAGCCTCGATGGTCGCCATGGTGAAGATTTAGGCTCTAGAGTGAGCAATTGTTTTGTGACGAGTAAATTAAGGCGATTGCTGTTGTATCGTGGGAGATGTCGAGATTCCGGTTGAAGGCGGCGATAAATCGGAAGAGAAAAAAGTCCAACCGAGTCTCTCTTTGCTTTGAGCGCAATTGGATGCTCGCGATTTTGGTTGGCTCAGCGGAGTTCCGGACCCCCGGCTGCTGAACCTGGTCACCGCGGCTGGTTTCGGCGTGTGCAACCTACGCTGTCGCCCGGCGTTCTAGGGCACGTTGATCGCTGTAACTGTGCTCGATTTAGCGCCGCTCCCACTGAGCAGCGCACCCCTCCCCCACCAAACCATTATGGCGGGGGAAATCAACATGTGCGGCTAAGAAAAAAAAAGTTGCAGCCAAAAAATCTCGGGAATTTCTCTTCCCTCTTCATCATCACCACCCCACCAAAACTTCTCAGTCGAAACCATGGCTTCCGTGGCTA
>JAAGWO010000501.1:0-28884 GCA_013266205.1 Fusarium decemcellulare
TCTGTCATTCTTCAAGGATCTGGTGAGCGACGTCTCCACCGGTACATACTCCAGTGGCTCGACGACATATGACAAGATCATCGATGCCGTCTTCAACTACGCCGACGGATATATCAGCATTGTCGCCAAGTACGTAGGTCCCAACGGCGCTCTTGCCGAACAGTTTTCCAAGAATGACGGCTCACCCCTATCTGCCGACGACTTGACATGGTCATATGCCGCCTTCCTCTCTGCCACTGAACGCCGAGCAGGCATTGTTCCTCCATCATGGGCCAGCGGTACACCTGTGGTTCCCAACAGTTGTGGGACAAACACGGTCGGCGGGTCATACTCTTCGGCCACTGCCACCTCGTTCCCGCCGTCGCAGACACCCCAGGATGGAGTGCCGACTCCCACAAATACGGAACCAACAGCCACTGCCACAGGCTGCACAGTTGCGACATCGGTGGCGGTCACCTTCGAGGAGTTGGTTACGACCCAGTTCGGCGACACAATCAAGATCGTCGGCAGCATCGATGCCCTGGGCAACTGGGACACCAGCAAGGCTATCGCACTGAGCGCTTCCGAGTATACCTCCCAGAACCCCCTGTGGAAGGTCACTATCCCTCTCAAGGCTGGACAAGCGTTCGAGTACAAGTATATCAATGTAAAGAGCGGCGGCTCCGTGAGCTGGGAGCGTGACCCTAACCGCTCATACACGGTCCCCAAGACTTGTGCTACAACGGCCACCAAGTCGGACAAGTGGCAGTCCTGAGCGTAGCACGTTCCTCATGCAGTGAGAACGAAGCTTATTTTGATAACAAATACCGATTCAAGCTCTGCCATTGCCGTCATTTTCACAGAAGGCCTCACACTACACTGTTCTATCAGTTTCGCTGACTCGCAGATTATGGACGTACGAAAAGGGGCTGGTTAAGAGGGGGGGATTTGCATATATTGGTTCTCCTTTCTGTTCCATTGTCACCTCTTGATTCGCCTTTTTCTATGGTATATAGTTTGACAGCTTGATTAAATGTCGTCTTCCTCGCCATACAAGAGGTTCATGAGTGTCCCATCGTCCACCCTGAAACCAGAGTTTTCAGTCACCCACGTTTCTCTGGCATCTCATTCATGATTGTGTTGATTGGTCTATGCCTGGCATGCTACTTTCCTTCAAAAACAAAACCTCCCATCATAACATAGATACCATCTCTTTGACCGTGGAGCTGACAGCAGTCTTTGCTCCATTTCTGTGCGCTGCTGCATGTGATATAATCCAGTCCCTTTCGCTCATCCATACGTCTGCCACAGCCTTTGATTCGTTCCTTGTTCCTTCATGTCCCTCGTTCCCTCTTACGCAAACTCGTCGTCGGCCTCCTCGATCGAATTCTTCACGCGCACCAGGATGGTCGTCTTCCACTTGTCTAGCTTGCTGACCTGGTCGAACTGGAACAAGCGATCCGTGAACTGCTCCTGGCTCTTTGCTTCGACGGCCTCGCACAGGTCCGTGAGCAGCTGGTGCTCGCGCTGAGCGCCAAATGAAGGGTCGAGGTCGCGATACTTTTCGAGGGCGCGCTGCGCCGCCACCAAGTCGCCGCTAGCTAGGTGGCAGATGCCCGCCTTCAGAAGGTAGTCCTTGACGCTGTACTTCATGAGGTTGTTGTTGATGGACTGCTCCGCAACCCGTTCGTACTTTTCGATGGCCTTGTAGTAGTCGCCCTCGATGGCGGCCACGTCGGCGACCTTGAGCCAGAGCTTGTTGGCAAGACTAGTGGATGTAAAAGGATCTCGTTAGTGATCGTTCACCCTGGCTCGATATGAGTTTAGTGTGTTCGGATCCAACTTACGCCGTGGCATTGTCGCCCTCGTACCAGGTGGCGGCAAGTTCGTAGCACTCGAGCGCGCTCTTGGCATCGCCAACCTCTGTTTCGTACAGCTCTCCCAGGCTCTCCTTGTGGGTGGCTGCGCGACGGAAGTTACCCTTGGCGCAGTATCGGTCGACGGCCACGTTCAAGCACCGGGCGGCGGCCTGGGGATCGTCCTTGCGGTAGGCCTTGAAGGCATCGACGAGGGTGTTGGCAGCGTCATCGGGCTCCTTGAGCCTGTCGGTCTGGATCTGCGCGGCCTGCTCAAAGGCCTTGCCGGCCTCGATACCTGAGAAGCCGATGCGATTAGCTTATATTGGGCGATGACAGACGTCAAGAGTCGTCGGTTCGGAAGAGGACGACGCACCCTGTTGCTGCATCTTGAAGGCATTGGCGGCCTGGGTAAAGAGGTCGGCGGCCTCTTGATACTTTTCCTCTCGTCCGCCAAAGAAGCTGAAGCCGCTGCCGGCGCCCTGCAGCGTCTTCTGGGCCTGCGAGAAGGTTGCGACATGTCAGCAAGACCATGCTGTGGCGCTTATGGCGGGCGTGTGTCGAAGCCCAAAGCCAAGGCGGGGGAGGGGTTACCGAACCTTTTGGAGCAGAGCTCGAGGGTCTTGAGCCATGGTTGTGAAGGGTGTCGTGGGGATAGGGGTATCAAAAAAGAGTTGAAGAGAGGGAAATCAGACTCGGGGGAGAAATAAATCGGGAAAAAAGAGCCACGTTGAGGTTATCGAGAGAGTCTGACTTTGTATGCCGGGTGCGTGCTGGTGTTGTTGCGGCGCGGCGGGCGGCTGAGCTATGACGACGAGGGCCGCCTGAGCCACACTTGCTGGCCCCAGGTGTCACTTTACAGTGGGTCAACGGCCTCTGATCCATCAGCCGCTGCTGGTGTCAAAGCTAGTTAAACCCGGCATATGAAGATCAGAAGATCTAGACTGATGAACCCAATTGTGTGTTAATTTGTGCTTCACATACAGCTCTGCGCCTCACCAGGTCATTCATATGACTCACAGTCTTCAAGAAGCGTCCCGTACATCTCACAACCGGCTACAATGGCCATCTGCGCATCCTGTCGCCTCGCCCTCCGGCGCACACTCACCACGACTCCAAAGCACACAACAACTCGCACTTTGACGACGGGCTCCTCATCAACCGCCGCCTCCATCCTCGAAAAGCCCACCTGGTCCGTCCGAAGCCTCCTCCCATCATCACCATCCTCCGCCCCAAAGGAAACAATCTCGTCCTCCCAGCTGCATCACCTCCTACGCCTGTCGGCCCTTCCACTTCCCCCCACGCCCGCCGATGAGGCCGCCATGATCGACACACTTCAAAGCCAGCTGCAGTTTGTCCGTGCCGTGCAGCGTGTCGACACCACTGGCGTGGAACCCTTGCGCGCGATTCGCGATGAGACACTGGCTGCGCAGGACGAGTTGACGATTGGGCTTGAAGATCTCAAGGAAGCGCTTGACAAAGAAGTTCTCGTGGGGCATTACCAGCGGGCGAGGAGGGTCAAGAATAAGATTGATTCGGAGGCGGAGAAGTGGGATGCTTTGGGGACAGCCGGGAGGACGGCAGGGAGATATTTTGTGGTCGAGAGTGGGAAGAAGGATGTTGAAGGAATAGAATAAAAGTTCAACAGCAGGTCAAATGCTGGCTGCGGATAAGATACCCTCTTATACAGCAGCAGAGCCGTCGGTCGTAATTAGAATCGCATGCTCCTGTCATCATTGTATTCGCTTTGGTCTTAACAGAACTGGAAACCCATCCCAAGTCGCACCCTCGTCTATGCAGTCTCGTACCATAACAAAATCTTCTATAGTCGTAATTATCATGACCCATCCTCGTCTTTCTTCTCACCCTCTCCGTCCTTCTTCCCTAATCGCTGGTCGCCGTCGTCACTCTATGACTGGGTTCCTGAAGGCCCATCCTTTGGTTTCGGCTTGGGCACCTTCTCGTAAGCGTTCGGACTCGGCGCCCTCTTCTCTTTGCCCTTCTTGCTTCTCCGTCCTCGTCCGTGGCTATGGCCGTGTCCACAGCCTTGACGCTTGCCTCCAGCTGGTTGTGCGCCGTCACGCTCAGAGTCGGAATCCGAGTCCGACGAGGAATCAGACGAAGACTCGTCGCTGGACTCGTCGACGGCCTTTGGCTTGTGGTAAATGCAACACACTGTTGTTGCGAGATGCTTGTCAGCGTACATGCACTTGACAACTTGACTAAAGTCAACGGCGATACTTACCCTTGGAGCTTTTCCGCCCTAGACCCTCATTGTCCACCACGTCCTCGGCCCACTGCACCGAGCGTCCATTAGACGAATGCGCGCCTCGTAGCCTCAGGATCCGCGGCGCCTGTTCTCTCGTCTCGGGCTCTGGGGTTTGCGTTGCCGACACCGTCTGTGTCTGTGACGGCGCCGGTGCCGGGGCTTGCTGCTGTCGTTGCGACATGATGGCTCGATACAGTCCCGCTGTTGGCGTGCAGTTCCGACTGAATTCTGCTGACGCCGAGTTTACTTGATGAGCAGAAAAGACGGTGAGTTGACTTGGCCCTCTCGGGTTTGACGAGAAATCTAATCTTGTTGTGGCCGTGTCACGCGCTTGGTAATGGAATCGGGTGGCAGAGCAATGGAATCAATTGTCGCCGGCTTTTTGGCTTTGGGCGGTCGCGGGTCATGGAGGGGCAAAGAAAAATCCGGGGTTTGCCCCACGTCATCGCCTGTTGATAGGGGATAGGGGGTGAGGTGATGGCCCGAATGCAGCCCCCAGCCTTGACCACCGTCACTCATTCGCAGCTCATGACTTTGCGAAATAAACAAATGCCGTACCTTTGCGACGTCAAATGTGTCTAAATGTTTGATGTTGTACATGGTTTTTGGTACAGGATAAACTTTTGTACAGTATACAGGTGACATGATCATACACCTCCAAATCTTACACTTGTTCATTCATCATGACTTCTTTGCTCATTCACTCGCCTTGACTGAATGCTCGCTTCTCAGCCTTGGCCTTCTTCTTTTGTCCCTTCATGCTCCTCCGAGGTCGGCTCCTCTTGTGCTCTGCCAGCACACGTGGCTTGTTGTTCAGCCAACCATTGATGGGTGGGCGAGAGCCAACGAACCGACCCTCAGGGCTGTACACATCGACAGCCGGCCAGCCAGGCTCCGGTTGTGGCTCAGGTTCCTTGGGCTTCGCCTTCACTACAGGCTTGGTGTCTCTTCGACCCGCAGCAAGGGCGGCGAAAGGATCAGAGCTCCTGACCTCTTTCTGCTCAACCGGCACATTCGCAGGCTCTGGTTCTCGCGACTGGGGCATCATTGGCACAGCCAAATCTTGGGCGCGGACTTGGGCGACGAGCTCCACATAGCCGACACCCTCGATGAGAATATCTGTGGACACCACTCGGAATGGCAGTCGATCAACCATCAACCCGACTGCATTCTTCCTCGTCAGCGGACCCGCCCTCCTCTTCGTAACATCATAAGACAGCTTAAAAGTCCCTGCGTGCTTCATCTTGTCTCCGGTTCCGGGAAGCATAATGCTCGGCACGCCCAATGACTCTCGGGTTTGCTGTTGGAAGGCAATTGCCTTGTCAGTCTGAGTCAGATGTTCTTCCAGAGGCGTAAAGTTGTAGGCAAGGAACACTAGGTTTGACGTTTTAGGCGTGATGCGAATGAGACCACCTCCGAGAATCAGAGACTTCCCAGGTTTCAGCGAGATCTGCTCAGGCACGATCCGTTTCTTCATAATCAGCGACTGTCGGCACTCCTCCTTGACGAACAAGTCCAAGTCACTCCGTGCCAAGCCGGGGAGATCAATCAGCTCGCCCTTTCCGTTGCCAAAGGGAACTCGAATCGGCGATGCGGTCGTGCCGGGAAGCGGTGATACCAGGGGCATATCTGGGTAGTTCTGGGCTGGTTGCGGCGGTGGCAGCAAGTCTCCAACATCAACATCCTCCCACTGTTCGGCTTCCCCATCTTGCTCGGCAGCAATCGATTCGGCATTGACATCTTCTCGAGGATATGTCGCAACTGATGTTTGCTTCACATCCTTGGTATTTCCCATCCTACCCTTGGGGTATACAGCCTCAAACAGCTGGCTCTTGCCCACGTTGACCTTGCCAACCATCCAACCCGCTCCGCCACGGCGCCAGATATCTTCCTTGACGTCTTTGGTCCACCATGAACGCCTTGCGCTAACACACCTGACATTACCCAGTCGCACTCGGCCGCCAAGCCGTCCCAAAGCATCTCGCAGCGTCTCCCGCAGGTAAGGCATCATCGAATCCACAATCTCCTTAGTTGGGCCGAGTAAGTCGCTGCGGGTGATAATGAAGCTCAATTCCGTCTTGCGGTCCTTCAGGTACTTGGCTGATCGCGATCGTCTGTTGCGCGTCCTCATGGGAATATCCCCTAGCAGCACATTGAGTCGCGGGATCAACGACATGGGAAAGTCGGCGGCGTCGATAACATGGTAGATGTGATTATACTTGTGCGGAGATTCCTCGATCGTCTCGCGGAGTGACTCTACAGTTGGGTGGTACATGGTGACTTTGGCCGAGTCGCTCGTTGTGCTGTAATGCAGTAAGTTGTGGCATCGATCGCAGACAGGTTGCTTGTCCTGGGGAGGTTCCTCTATCAATATGTAAGTCTCGAGTCTGCATCTTTATTTCATACAAGGTACTCACTGGGAGCAACGGCGCCTTCAGTCTCTGCGCCAGCAACCAAAAGAGAGGGTTTCAACCCCAATGCCTCCAGTTGAGCCTGGTCCATTGTCTTGAGCACCTCGTCCACGACGCCATCCTCTTCGCTTGCCGCGTGCTGAGGCTCGTACAGCTTGGGGTTTAGCCATTTCTTGACCCTTTTGCTATCGGGGTTAAAGTATCCCAGTTGCTGCGAGTCGCTCGTCTGCGAAAAGGCGCCACAGCCCGTACAATTCAATGGCAGTCTTCTCTGCGGTGTCGCTGGGATGAATTCTGGGGGCTGCTCAACTATTGTCTCGGGCGCATCATTGACTGTCGCTTCGGTATGGTTGAATCGTCGAGAGCGGATCGTGGTTCGTGAAGACGGTGGCACCCGAGGGGATCTGATGTAGCGAGTTGAAGCTCCGACAGCAGGACACAGGAACAGAGGCACTACCGAAGAAGCCGATGTCTCACCGATGCTCAGAGCCCGGTTGAGCCATCGAGCCGACAATGCCCGGTGCATTGCGTTTGCCGTAGAGAGACACCAAAAAATGAAGCTTGTCGCAAACCAAAATCAATTCCGACTTAGAAAACTAGGGATTGTCCCAAAAATTTCCTAGCAAACCCGCCCACATGCGACAGGCATGTGAGGACCCCACACATCCACACACCACCTACACTCGGGTCAACGCTCGGCCCGCAGCCGACAAACGTCGCAGGGGTCTGGTGGATTTTGCGAGTCTCGAGTGTCGACTTTTTGAAGCATCGCGACCACCCAGCGCCTCTAGATTTCGGGAGACATTAGCGCACGCCTTGTCAAACTGAGGGCCCGCGCTGTTAAAAATGAGGTCTCTCGGAGAGCGGTTGAATACGCTTCGTAGGGTGAGTCAATGTCTACACAATTCACTTTAAAGTAAAATCAGAGCATCGCTAACAACTTGTGCAGAAGGTAGATATCTCGCCATTGACAGTCGCCGACGACGCAATGCTTACCCATAGTGCAGCTTATCAACATACAATGCGGTCCCGGCGCCGCAGTCCTCCCTCCGGAGGTGACTAGAATACACATGGACTTTGCCAGGAGCCTCAAAGGCGGCCACATGGGCGCCAGGTTCGTCATGTCTTGACCTCCACTAGATATCGTCGTCCTCACTCTAACATATGACTTCCTCCAACAGAAAGTTCTGGCGCGAGAACCTCCCCCGACTAAAGTACCACAACCCCTCGGTCCCCATGATCGTCAACCGCCACACCCAAAACAACACCAAGCCCACCCTCTCGATTTACCTCCGCAACCCCAAAGACTCCTCTCCCCCACCTGCCACACGCACCCAGCCCGCATCATCGCGGGACAACCTCTCCAAGGCCGTTCCCCCGGATGCCGACGAGACTGTTGTCACTATCGACATGACTGAGAAGCACTCGTCCCACATCCTCGCTTACGTTCTGGCCGAGACCCGCGCAGTCGCCATTCAACCCACCAAGGAGGAGATCCGCGAGCTGCAGGAGCTCAAGGCCATGAGCAAGCAGGCCGAGGTGGATCGAGACCGCATGAGGAGTCTGCGGGAGGAGAAGAAACGCGAAGAGGACATGCTGAAGCGAGCAAGGGCCGCTGGTGGTGTTGGCGAGGAGGAGGAGTCATGAATGACCCTGGCATGCAAAAGAAGCAAATGACGCTGTACAATAAATGTGTATTACTCGATGCCATGAATCTGGCAAGTGTATTTGTTGGAATAATGAAAACAATACCACCAAGTCTTTCATCCGTCTCACAAGCCATCTCTCAAGTATTCTATCATGAGACGGCTCACCACAGTCCAAGTTGTACCTATCATGAAATGTTCCAGTCTTGTCATTAGGGAATCCCCTTTTAATCATGGTAAATTGTTCTAAACCCGGCAAACACCTCATGTCCCAGGTTACGTCTATATTCCCGATTCCCAATGACTACCTGTCAAACTCCATAGATGAAAATGAATGCCACTTCATGGTCTCGTGAAATGTATACATTACTTAAGTCCAAAACCTTCGCTCTCACGGACCGCGGTCCACAGCATCTTCTCCAACCTCTCCTTGGACTCGTATCGTGAGAGGGACAGCATGTTGAAGCATGTTCTGGCAATGGGAAACCTGCCTTCATCTTCACCAAGGCAGGATATCTTGATCGGCAGGACAGCGGCGCCCATGGCAGGGATCCGGTCGCTGCCGGTAATGAACAGTAACAGTTTACGCTGATATTGAGGCGTGGCCTCTTGGAACGTTTCCCAAAACCAGTCGATAACCGGCTCGGAGCCATCTGGTCTCTTGCTGCCCCAGTTGTCATACTCGGCAACACCTCGAAGCGACGAAATGTCAAGTGCCTCATCCGAACCTCGCACGAGAAGCTCAATCTCTTCCGGTCGGAACAGAGACAAGGCATTGCCTCCGCATACAGTATAAAAGCCTCTTTTGAAGGGCTCAAACTGCCTCGTCACCGACACATCGATCATGTATCGTACATAAAGGTCCACATACTCTCGCCGGTTACTATTTGTAACGGGAATGCGTTCACCTCCGGGGCAGAGAGGAACTTCAACAGCAGTGCCATATTTGTCCGTCTCGATAACAAAGTCGAGACAGAATGTTTCTTCAACGTTGCCTTCGTAATCAAGCAGTTGCCGTAGTCCTCGTGCCAGTTTGGGCCTGTATTCGGCAAGATCCTCGAGTGTGTATCGCATCGGTGGTCTCGGGTGTGCCGATGCCCCAGTTCCGTGAGTAGGGGCCGATGCGATGAGTTTTCGAAAAGCAAAAGGTGGAAGAGCTAGATCTAGAATAGTCGAATTGTATATAGCCAGGCCCATGACAACGCCAACCAAGAAGAACTGATCCGACGTTTCGAAAGCGTTGGGGTTGAAATAGCAATACTGGGAGTCCTCGTCGTAAAGAAACATTCCTATCTTACTGTCAGCCTAGGTTGAGGAGAGATTCAAGACATGTCTCTTACCGTGGTCAGGATTGAAAACTTCTCTGACGAGGAGCAAAAACCATTCCTTTCGTAGACCACCTGCGTCCACTCCCTCTTCGCCTTTGAAGGTAATGCGAAGACCCTTCTTGATGTCCTCACTGCCGCTTCCAATAACCTCGCTTACAGCCCTGAGGCTGTCGTCGACCAAGCAATCTCGTCGCACATTGAGTTCAAGAAACTGGTTGATGGCCTTGCGACTCATGATGCTATCAAAGAAGGCATCTCGCGCTTTGCTCTGCATCTGGCGGCGGGCATCATGCTCAAGAATATGATTTTTGGCCCAGATGCTCAGCAAAAAGGGGTATTGGCAGAATGAGAATTTACCTCGCCGAGCTTCCCAGTTCTCAAAGTCCGCAACCAGGTCAGTGTAATCAATCATCGAGTTATAGAAATCACTCGTCGGCAATACCTGCCCGTGGGAATGAACACTGTCCAGGGTCATCCCAGTGGATTTGGGAGGTGCGTCCTCGGTACGTCGTCCACGAGGAAGATTATTGGCAGCAAACAGTAGCGCCAAAACCCGCGAAGAAGCTCTGATCTGCCAGTCATCGCTATACACAATCTTCTTCTCGGATTCTTTGGTTTTCTTCGATGAGCCAGACCGGTTGATCTCATCATAGAGATATGCCCCTGAGCGTCCTTCTTGCATCTGCGGGATTAGACCGGCAGTAATGTCCACTTTGACTTCTTTGACTTCTCGTTTCTTGTCGCTTTGACGCAGGAGTCGATATGTAAGAAACCCGGACGCCAGCTCTTTCGTTCTTGTAAAACGGGCAGGATGGTGCCTCGCAAACCAAGTAATCAGCTGGTTGTGGCATTCAATCGATGAATTGGAGATCAGGCCCACTATCCGCTTGACGATCCCAGAATGCTGTCCAGATATAGGCCCTGATTCGGGTGTCCCCGTTTTGCTCGGTCGTGTTTCCTTCGCTGCGCGTGCCTTATGGGTGTCGGGTTGGAGGATCCCGCAAAAGGATTTGTGGTCTTCATACAGGAGCGGGTTTTCCAAGACTAATAGAAGAAAACGCAAGTTCGCAGGGTCCTTCAAGGGCCTTCCAGGCCGCTTAAGAAGCATTTCTGTCGCTTTGAGCAGCACGCGCCGAGAATGCTCTTGGGCCTGTAATAGATCCCGTTCCAAGGTCTGTAGCTCTCGTTCGGTGGGCGTCTCAAAATCGACATCTTGAGACAGCCCTTCGTAGATACCGAACCATCCCTCAGCAGCATTTACCACGGTGGCATACCAGCCCATCAGGTCTCCCCAATTCATCTGCGGGGACTTGGTGCTGAGTGGTGTACCTGAGAAACTACGCTCACTTCGATGTGCCGACGGCCTCCGCGATCGCGTTTCTTCCTGGTTGCCGGTCCACCACATGCCATTCTCGGCAAAATCACCAAGCAGGAGTAGCTTCGGATCAAGATCCCACATTCCATCGTCGCCACCCTGTTGGCTGTTTCGCTCTTCACGTTGTTCGCGTGGATATCGGTTTTCTGAAGGTTCCCGACGGTGCTCTCGTTGCTCTCTGTGTTCACGTGGCATTACCGGCTTCCGGCGCATAGACTCACTCCCGCCTCTAGGGGGGTGGTGATGATGGATCATGAACGAGGAGTTGACACATTCGAATGAGCCAAAACAGGCAACAAGATAGTCTTCCAGTGGTTTGAATATCTTCTTTGGGTCTCCATCAGCTGTGTTCGAGGGAGAACTGCCCTGGTTCTTCGGGGCATCGCCCTGCAAAAGGTTCTCGACAGGAGGCCTCTCTGGATACGACGAAGAGTGAGATCGAGACATGGGTGTGGAGTTCGTCCGTATAGGATTCGCGCGTAAGGTTGGCGCCTCGTCGAACGGATAATGAGACACAAGTATCTTCGGGGACTTGGAGGGAGTCGATGTTTCATGCCTTACATCTATTGGGACAGGCTTATGACTGGCTGCTTGCATTCGGCTGCTGAAGGAGAGTTCGCTTTTCGGTAGAGATTGATTCTCGAGGCGGGGTTTGGGGGACTGATGTAGTTTCTTGATCAGGTATGAATGTATACATTGGTGAACAAGCCGTTTCGTCTGTTCGGTAGATATGTGCGAAACTACAATGCTGTCAGTCATTGTTTTCTCTTGCTCCTAAAAAAGCCTACTTCGTGCTGGAGCAGGCTGGGAAGCTCCAGGAGGGCCTTGGCTCGCATCCCGGCGCGATCTTGAGGTCGAGTTATCCGCACTTATAGGCTCCAGGTCATTGACGGTCGTGCAGATGGTGCACTTGAAGACCTTGAGCTCCCTCGGCCATCGCACTAGCGAGCCACACGTCATGCAGTTTCCCGTCGCAAAGTCCTTGCTCCCTGCGGGGCCGCCCCGAGTGTGGGACGGAATCCGGGCGTGATTCTTGGGCGCTTGTCGAGGCATTGCGGCGTCATCGTCTGCGAAGCCCAGGTCGGGCGGGGGCGCGCCGACCGAGTTTTGCCTCTTCTTCTTGCTGCTAAAGAGGGAAGGAAAGGGCTGGCTCATAGAGCGTGTATGCTGGGGACGGCGAGGGTGCTTGGACGAGGGTCGCGAGGGATGCAAGTCGGAGTCGTCGGAGCTCGAGTCGGCGTTGGCATTGGAGATGGATAGATCGAAGTTCCTTCCGTTGGGGGTCGGGGGCAACGCTGCCGAGTAGACGGCGGGCAATGTCGTGGGAGTATGGAGAGCGGTGTTGTGAATTCGGCTGATGAGGTCACCGGAAGAGTTGTTGTAGTTGTAGCTATTGTTGGGTTGGGACCCACGACGAGTCGACCAGGGAGCCATTTCTAGGGAAGCTGCCGAGGATCAAGGGAGCTGGCAGTGAGTGTTGGTCACGGGACGCTCCTGGTGTTAGGGAGAGTAGCCTCTTGTCTGGATCTGGGGCAAGTATCGAGACGACAAGAAAAGAAGAGAAAAGCAGGTGTCTCTTCTTTATCTCGCTCTCAAGCAAGCATCATCAACAAGTCCAAAATTGGAAGTCAGCCTCGTCAACGCCAGGACGTCCGGGGACCCAGGCGCATGTCGAGTGGGCACACAGACGCTTGCTCGCTCAGCTTTGTTCCTGGCGAGTCCGAGGGGAGCGAGAGGGACGATGGAGATTGGATGCAAAGAAAATGATAGCAATTCGCTTCCCGAGCGGTGACACGGGTGTCGTCAAGCAGCGAGCGAGTGCAGCCAGAGCCCGCGGCTACGGTTGGTGAAACACGCCCAGTTCTGTCTGTCCGCAGTTGTACGGAGCACTGTACTGTACGTGGTGGTGTATGTAGTTACAACGAGACAGAAGTACTGTTCTGTAGGTAGGTACCTATCGGTGCAACAGTAAGACAGACGCACGCGCGGCCGCCGGCTTTTGACTTCCTGGCTATCTTGGCCCTTTGTTGTTCGTTGACGAGTCCATCAGGATGCTTTTACGCGTTCCGCCGTATCCGTCGCTTCTGGGCATGGAAATCCAATCGAGCTCCGGATTTAAACGCCCAGAGGCAGGGGGCTGGCTATTACAGCAAGCAAGACGTGGAGATCAAGCGGCCGCTCAGGAATGGGGAGTCGACTTGACGGGTTACCCGGTTAAGCCGTGATGGAATCGCATAATGGGACGGGCTCCTCTTGGATTACGACCGGAAAATGTCATGATCGCGCTTATACACGATCTCGGTTGCAGGTGCAGGTGCTGGTGCAGCTACAGACCTCGTATTCTCCTTGTTTTGGGTTCATTTTTAGCCAGCTGGCCCTATCCAATGACGTCGGGTCCTATCGCCGCATCTGGATTTGCTCTTGGTTTTCGCAAGTGACGCCTCCCAGGGGCACTCCAATCAGGTCGTGACCGGGGTCAAGACACTACAGACGCTTGGGTGATTGTCGTTCCCGCGATACGAGTCTCGTCCAAGGGGAAGCTGCAGCAATTTAAAGTGAAATGCTGACCCGCGTTCTTCTGGCAGTTCAATTCCCGAGTCCGAAAAAAGAGACGAGATGAAACGCACTGCAAGGGGTTCTGTCAAGCCTTTGACGGCCCCCCGCAAATTACCCCTGGCGGTTGCAGCCAAGGATCCGCCTGGGCGCCAATTAAGCGGCCGATGCCGGGTCTTGAAGCGGTTTATCGTGCAAGGTTTATGGGATTAGTTGAGCTGGTGCTTCTGATGTAGGGCACAGTCTAGAATCAAACCGGGCAGGTAGTGATTCATGATACAAACCCCCCATCCATGGCAAGTCACAGAGACTCTACCAAGGCCATGCATAGCCTTGATATCATACTCTCAACACCATGGTCTCTCCTAGACTTTGTTGCAACTTTAACTTTAACTGCCCACGGACTTCGCTCGCCGGTTACCCTAGACGTCCCGCCGTGATATCCGTGTCTTTGCAGCCACTCTTATAATTCACGATACGGTCAATTCAAGATTGATTGTTCTTATCTTGCTTGACATTCATCGGCATGCCCAAACGCCTTGTCAACCGTGGTATACTACAAGCCAAACGTTCGTCCTTTCTGAACCTACACCGTAACGCCAGATAAACCCTCATCAAATTCCGTCCGAACCGGCCGTAACGCGATATCATCCCAACCCAACCATGCTAGAATCATGTCATGTCAATGCTGGAGCAGTTCCGCAAACCCCGGGCGTAATGGAAAGACAGCATCTATCTCCTTGATCGTCTCTCTGCACCATGAGCTCCCCTCCACACCGACTCCCACCAACCTGGCCTTGTGTGATGGCGCCACCCCAGCTCTTGTCGTGCCATACAGAGTGTAATCGGCCTGGCCCCGGATGATGTTCAGGTCGCCCCTCAGCTCCGCCATAGTCTCTCCCTCGGTGTTGCGTAGCTCAAAGATGCAGTGCCCATGATCGATCTCTACTGGACTGGGATTGTTCAGACGAAACGTCGCCACGATGCCGTTGTCGCCCGATCGCGATAGCTTCTTGAGCGTCATTCTTGGCCCACCCATGCCCTTGAGTGATATGTCAAGACACATATCGCAGTCTGCTGAAGTGCCCAAGGCCCCGACACTACATTCGCCGTTGTTGAGCTGAAAGTTGGTCTCATTGTCGATCATGAGGCTTCGAATAAATGTGCGGTAGATGGCCAGGTCCGTGATATCGATGCGTTGCTCCTCGACTAGCAGCTTGGTGCCCCAGAAACTTGTCTGGATCTCGGGCAACTCCAGTCTCCCAACGCTGGAACCGTTGAAAGAAATATCGACGTTCGTTGCGCCGATAGTGCTGGAGATAGCGCCGGTGCCAACCAGGCGGCTCTCGATAGTGAGATAGAAGGAGCTGAGAGATGTTAATCAAGCACAAGCTGTCGCGTGTCCGGATAATACTCACTTCTCAGCAGCGCTCTTAATATGAATACGTGAAATTTCCAGCCTTGTGCAATCTAGCAGATATTGCATAGCTGTATCCGTGATGCCAAATGGCGAGCATCGTGCCCTCCTTGAACGGGGGCAAGGGTCGAGGACTGGCCGCGCATAGGCCTTGAAGAGGGCCGAGTCGGAGACGATCATGATGTTAGAACTGGCGCCCTACTTGGGATCTACCCTGATGGCTCTTGATGGTGCGAGGCGCGGATGCCACGAACAGGAAACAGGTCGGCCGATGGTATTATCAAATGAGACTCTTCGAGTTAATCTCAAGTTGATGAATTGGTGCGATGTCAAAAAAGGTAGGAGATGACGATTGGTACTTGGATACCTATAGGGATATGGCCGGTTTTAAAGTGCAATGTTGACGGAAGTTGAAAGAGCGAGCCCGTTGTAAGCGGAAACATTGTTTGCCAGCATCTGAATACCTATCTATAAACCAACCGCCCACCACCACCAGGGTGACCTGTTCAGCTGCATAGCCTCTCACGCACCTCGCAACATGATCCTACCAGGGGTAATCTACAAACCCTCCGGACGCTTCCGCGATTGCTATACACGTAAAAGCCATGCACCCATGCGCCGAGGGTTGGGATCCAATATCAATGCGCTATGCAGCTTGATCGGAACCAACAGGCACAAACAAGCTTCAGCGCGCATCCATCAAACGACAAGTTTACGCGGAGACTTTTTAAGGCTGAAAGGATGTCAATACAATCTTACCTCATGTCAGATTTAAGGCTTAGATGCCCATGTAGTTGGGTATGCGGCTCATCCTTCGTGATGTTTCTAGCTGTCATTGGACGACTTTTCGCTTCTACAACTTGCCGCTTACTATCTTAGGCTATTTACCAAATCGACGAGGCCAAGCAAGCCTCCATAATGACTGACTTCAGGGGATCCAGGGCAAGAAACAAAGAAAACCCAAGTCATTCACCGCCACTGGTTCAGCTCAGAGAGTGGCCTGACTTGCGCATCCAGACAGCATGGATAGCTCTCAGCCAACATCAAACGCCAAAATCATGCCAAGAAACTCCACAAAGGTAGTCTGCTGTTTTGCGGAGAAAGTATCGCTCAAAAGAGGCTTGAAATGAGGATGCTTGATCTGCTTGAAGAATGGGCGATGAAACAGAAACCCATTTACAGGTGTCTCTGGCGGCTATTGCCTTCCATGTCTGTATCTAACCCACGTGCTCCGTTAAATAAATTACCGTGTAGACGCCCTCTTATTTAGGGAGGAACAACCAGAAGAACCAAAACCAATGACGGAAGGAATTAACCAGGTCGTCTACAGGGATGCCTCAGGTTTCTTCTCCTCAACCTCGGGCTTTTCGCTTTCTTCGGTCTTGTCCTCGGCCTTATCCTCCTCAGCTTCAGGCTTATCAGCCTCAAGGACCTCAGACTCGTCGCCATCTTCGGACTTGATAGGCTCAGCAACCTCTTCTACAGGGGCGGCCTCAGTCTCCTCATCCTCGAAGACAATAGCGGCCTTGATGGCGGTCTTGTTTTTGATGCTCTCTAAGGCCTCACCGAACTGCTCAAGCTTGAAGGTCTTGTTCACGATACCCTTGGTCTTTACCTTGCCAGAGTCAAGATAGTCAATGGTGGCAGCTAGAGCGAGATGTCAGTGAACTATCTAGAATGACCCGAACCAGGACTCGACTTACGGAACATGTACGTCTCAGAGAACGATCCCAAAATGGTGATCTCATCACCAAAGATCTTGGAAGGGGGCCAGGACACTCGGTCCGCGCTGGCGTACACACTGAATCGTTTAATTAGCATTCTTGCCGGCCCACAAGACGTAGACGCCTACCCATAGACGACAAGAGTGCCGCCTCGTCGGACATAGTTAATGGAGTCCTCCAGAACCCGGACAGATCCAGTGGCTTCGACAACTAAAAGAGTGTCAGCAGAAAACTGACTGTTGAGTCACCGAGTTAATTACCAATATCGAAGCCATAAGGGTTCTCTTTCCTGAGCTGATCGAATTGCTCATCGGGGTTGGATCGTGAAAGCTCAATGTACTGATCAGCAGCCTCAAGGCTCTTAGCCAGCTCCATCTTCAGACCACCAGGTGCAGCAACTGTGACCTTGCAACCGCCATTTTGTCGGAGGAGCTGAGCCAACATCTGGATCTGATTAGTACGTGATTATCATCGAAGAGGGTATGATAAAGCATACGAGACCAGTTGGGCCAGCACCAAACATGAGAACGTGAGAGCCTAGCTTAGGTCGGATCTTCTCAAGACCGTGGCAAGCACAAGAAGCGGGCTCCAGAAGAGTGGCATCAACCCATGAGAGATTTTGGATCTTGAAGACCTTGGCAGCAGGATAGGCACAGTACTCAGCAAAGCCACCGTTCATTGTTACACCGTGGGCGTTGAACTATATATCGTCAGTACTTTATATCAGGGCTGAGAGTCAGAATCACTGCTGACGTTCTCGCACAGAAGAGGCTGGCCTCTTCGGCAGTAGAAGCACTCATTACAAAGCTCACTATTGTCGGCAGCGACACGGTCACCGATCTCGAAGCCATGAACGTTCTAAAGTGGCCGAATTAGCGAGATCTATGAGACAGGGACCATCAATATTGGAGCACGAACCTTCCCAACGGCCGCGACGATACCTACGGTCTCGTGACCAGGAATCAAGGGGAACTTGGCAATAAATTCACCCTCGTGGATGTGCTAGTGGTAATGTTAGCCCCTGTTTAACAAGTATGTCCAATACATTGGGTTGGGGTATTCACGAGATCTAAGATCCAAGGTCAGCTGCTACATATTTCCCTGTGCAAACGGTGGGATTTGACTTGCCAGTTCCACACACACCACAGGCTTTGACCTGTACGAGGACATCGTTGTCTCGCATCTCGGGGAGTGGGACGGTCACGATGGAGAAATCTTCGGGCTTCTCATACCTAGATTCATGGTGGAGACAGATTTTAGTAAATGAAATGTTTATGTCTGAACTGCCAGACGAGTGACAGCATTATGGTGTGACCTTGATGGATATAACAGGTCTGGAGGTATATAAGACTACGAGGGTCTATACTTGGGGCCTTAACTAACCTGAGAGCCTTCATTTCTGTGGGAAGAGATACCATTTTGGGCGAAAGAGCTCAAGGCAGAGGTGAGAGAGTAGGGAACAGAGGTGGACAAAGACGTCAAGGTTAAGACAGCAGCTGATTATATGGTGTTAGGGAACAAGTTCAATGTCTCCAGCATATATATGGCCCTGATATCACTGAGTTGAGGGGAGAGAAGGTAAGTAGGTTGTTGACCGAGCCAGATATCAGATCGAGGCGAGGGAAAAGCGAGCTTTTGTTGACGAGAGACGAAGACAAGATGAGGGAATGATCGAAAGGGAGCAGGTATTTCAACAACCGAGAGACACTCGTTTCTGAGGGGGAAGGGAAGAGGACGAGGCTCAGGAGTCGCAAGGATCGACCAGGAGCCCATGATGCCAGGGGTTCCCTCGCTCTGCCCACCTCGATGAGGCCCGGGGCCCAACATGGTAAAAGCATCGATCTGTCTCCCACCCAAGTGAGTGGTTCGTGCAGCCCCTCCCCCACCAGTAGCCGTGCTGCTATCTTGGAGAGCGCCCAATCTGGGCGAACGTGGTGGGCATTGAGAGCAGAAGTGTCACCTCATGGTGAAGCCCAGGCCCGTTTTCCCCAGTCCAACGTCCCCTGATCCCGTCCAAAACCCTCGGTCCTTTCGACCGTACCGTCATAATGGCCCCGAAGGAGGAGGATTCGGGAAAACAAGGAGAAGAAGTTTGGCTACGGCGTGCTTCTTTGAGTGGTTTTCTTTGCAGTAAACTCGGGCTAATATCGCGATAACAGAGCTTGACTATACGCAAGCTGTCTCTCTTAGGATTGGTGACTTACATGTAAGCAGTCTACACCAACGTCTCCTACGCTCGGGCTCGCACTGATGACGATTGCTACAGCTGGGTACCTGCTTGAATCGTACCGACCTAGGCAGGTAGGAAGTGCAGGCATATGCAGTTAATCGTCCATGGGGAAAGCCCCTGGGTCGGTTTCACCGAGAGACAGACATGGAGATACACACAACGGCCAGGCCCAGGCCCTCGGGGCGTCTTGGTGTAAGGCGACACGACACACAGGACTGCGCTGCGCTGTTAAAAAACACATGGTACCACTAGGTAAGCCAAGGTCAGAAAGACAAGGGAACCCCAGAGTACTCAGCCGTGCGGCCGCTAATTAACCCAAGGTGAGTTGTTAATAAACGGGTGTTGTGGACGGTGGTCTGCTTTCTCATGATACCGCTGCCGTTGCTCCCGACGCTGTGAGTGGACCGGGACAGTTGCCGCTATCCGGGCACAGCCTGTGAAACCCCGGTGAGGAGAGAAAGGTGAGCCGTGGGTAACGGTATCGTACCGTTTTGCATCTTTGTTACCGATTTCGCTTCGTGATGAGGATTGTCATGTCAACGACGTAGCCCTTGGTGCACTGTCTCGCTGCCTCGTGGTTGGACGTTCGCTTGGACGGATAGGGGCAATATCACTTTCACCGAGGATGGACGATGAGCCCGTGGCAGTAGGCGGGTGGTGAGGCCCGCAAGCGGCTTCCTTTTTCTTTGCATGATTTGCGGAGGCGAGGGCGCCGATGTGAATGATTGAGGGCATTCACACGTATGAGGCCCCCAATATCTTCGCCCCCAGATTGACCACTAACACATCCTGGCAACCGGCGGATATGCTGCATTGGGCATTTGCGCCTCACCAACACCCATCCGTCTTGGCTCCTGTGTGTAAAGCTGAAATGGAACTCGTTCTGCGGCTCCGAGCCCAACTTTTCCACCCACTCCCCAGAAAAAGAATGTGTGAAGAAGCCGCATGGAATAATCTGGATGCTGCCTCCTGTTGCATCTTCCCTGAGATTTCACCCACCACCCGCGGCTCCGCATTCTGGATTGGCAGGTAAGTAATATGCAATGCATCTCACCTTGCTCGCCCTTCATAGCCTCAAACAACACAGCTCAGTGGTGTGTTCAAGGTGACGATAGGTTGTAGATATCGCCAAAAAAACGTGTTTGAGCAGAGCATCTGACGTAAGAGTCAAACCACCCGGACCGTTCGATATTTGTGCTCTACTAGGGCTTCTGCCAATATACGCCCAATTACCCTCAGCCCAAAGCTATGACCAACACTGACTGCCTTGTCGAGTCTAGGGACGCACAATGTCGTCCTCGCGTTGAGCCGAAAATGCTACATACCAGGCACAGCTTCACCAGTGAGTCCCGAGCGCCTTGGAGGTACGCACCGAACAGGTATCCAAGGCAACTTAATGGTTGGAATCAAGGATGGGATCAATGCAGTCAGGTCACTCGGTAGATATCCAGCTCTGACGGCGACAGGACGGTTCGTTCCCTCGTCGGACGTCCCCACGTTTGGAATTGGCATTGGCATTGGCATGAAGAGGTATTCGTTTCACATCACTTCCAAGATGGTCCTTTTCACGGCATCCCTCGAGCAATTATCTCGTTTTGACGGCGGCAAACATTGACCCTGATGCAAATGATTCCGAGGTTCTAACCCTCAAACTCCCATGGTGTCTCCCACGCAACCTGTCACAACGAGCGAAACCCATGGTGAAAAAATTGCCCCCCATTTTAAGAGTACATGCCGATTACCCTTCGCCATGCATCTCATTCATCACCACCTTAAGGAAATGGGCTCGTTTAAGAGGGAGGGGCGCCACGGCCGCGGCCATAACCACCACGGCTGTCGATATTGTTAGTAAATCCGCCGTCACAATTGGTACTCTCCAGAGGGTCAAAACTCACAACTGAGGAGCGAACTCGCCGGGAGCACCGCCCTCCTTGCCCTCGCCAGCATCCCTTCGTCGGTATCCGCCCTCACGGTCGCCTCGGTCGCCACCACGGCCACGGCCAAAGGGTCTTCGCTCACGCTCGCCCTCGCCGAGCATGCCACGGGGAGGAGCGTGCGATCGTTGTTGCTTGATGTGGGTAGCAGGAACGATCTCAGCGGGGAGGTGAAGCCATTCGCGCAGGTAGTCGAGACCCTCGGGGGTCAGGGTGTAGTAGTAGTACTGCCACGAGAACTGGGTCTTGACGTAGCCGCGGGAGTTGAGGGACTGGCACGCCTTGATGACGAACAGGTTCTTGGTGTCGATATCGGGGTGCTTGGGAAGGTTGAAGTCCTTCTGGGCGACGAGGACACCCTCTCGGAAGAGGTACTGGCGGCAAGTGTCAGTATTCGCTTCTTTTTGTATTCCAATTCGTGTGCGTCGTCATCCCCAGCGCCGCCGCCCGTTGCGTGCGCGCGCGTGCGTGCGTGCGAGTAAGTATTTACCTCGTGGATCTTCTTGCGGTCGGCCTTGGGAATCAACATCGTGGCGGTTGTACTGCTCGTCAAAGGGTCGATGTTGGAAGGTGGCAGTTCTCGGAGGGACGAAGGCAGATCTCAAAACCGATAACTTTTGTGGGCAGAAAAACCCTACTAGAAATTCGGACTGTAGCGAAGTGGGATGTGGCTTGTTGTTTGTGGCTTGCGGGCGGGGCTATGGAGGGCCGGTGTCACGTGGTGATAAAGCAGCTCTCATGTGGCTGGTTACGATATCAAGAACGGGGACCAGGCAGACTTGACTTCATGACAAACCCGCAGCGACGAGCCTTTGCAATAGGACTCCGCAACCGCATAATTCTCCCTGATCGACCTCTATCGTCTTTAGTAATGTCTCCGCGAAACCTCAACGTGCTGGTCACCAGCTTCGCGGGTCTCGGCCTCCCGCCTACCCTCGTTCTTCCCCTTCCCTCATCAACTACAATCAGCGAGTTGCGAGACGACATCGACGAGCGACTGCCAACAACTCAATCACGACTCATCCTCACGACACTTTCAAACAAGCAATTACCCACAGCCTCAGATTCTCCCATTTCCGATTATCTTTCGACGAGTGAGGATGAGTTCTTGTCGTTGCGACTCGCGGTACCCCTGTGTGGTGGCAAGGGTGGTTTCGGATCGCAGCTTCGAGCAGCAGGTGGTCGCATGTCTTCCCGCAAGAAGAAGAGCCAAGAAGATCATGGATCCAGTCGAAATCTGGATGGCCGACGACTGCGCACGGTAAACGAGGCCAAGGCCCTGGCCGAGTACCTCGCGATCAAGCCTGAGATGGAAAAGAAGGAGAAAGAGAAGCGCCGCGAGCGCTGGGAACAGATTGTTCAGATGTCGGAGCAGAAGGAGGCCGAGATCAAATCTGGCAGCAAGAGTAGGCTTGACGGCAAGTGGGTTGAAGACAAGGAGGAGAGCAGCGAGAGGACCCGGGATGCAGTCTTGGCTGCCATGAAGAATGGCAATTACAAAGACAACCTACTCGGCACTTCTCACGATTCAAACTCTACACAGGCGAGCAATGGGCGGTCGGCCTCGGATGAAGACAAAGGTGCCTCATCGCAGGGATCGACACCGCCCCCAGCGGAACAGGAGAAGCCAGACAAAGGAAAGGCAAGGACGTTCTTCGGATTTGACGAAGATGACGAGTTTATGAGCTCAGACGACGAAGAGGCCGAGGAAAAGTGATGGGGTTGTAATGTTTTGGCGAAGTCGAACTCTGGTCGCCACGGTTCGGATGGGGCCGGCCAATCGCGACCGGGTTTTATAGGATTACGGCGCATGGGACCCTTGGGTGTTTCATTAGGATTTGAATTGCTAGCGATTCCGGTTGAGTTGATAGTTCACATGATACCAACAACTTCCCTTCCATTCAATTGCATATGAGTCAGCAAATGTCACAATACGTCAGGATGTGCAATCAGATCAGTCGATGATTTAGGGAGACATTTACAGCAACTTCACAAATGATACAATTGCAGGGTGTCTGCTCTGTCTCTTCTAATACATCCACTACTCCAAGACTACGGGTCCAGCTTAAGCGTCCAGCTTGACAGGAAAGTTTCCGGCCTCTGCACGACATATTAGTTCTGGTTTTGGAGCAATCAACTGTCCCACGATGCAACATACCGCGCTGCTCATCCCATCGGTTGTACCAGCCGGAGGGGCAGAGGGATCGGTAAGAGAGCCAGAACTGGACGGCCAATTAGCAACGGAAGGCCTCGGATCGAACTCGTTCATCGATGACGCATACCTGGCGGCAGGGCGCAAAGTCCTCACCCTTGGCGAGGATGCACTTGTGGTAGTCGACGTAGTTTTGCCAGCAGTGCTTGGTCTGGTTCTGGTTGGGGAAACGGGCATCGGTGCCTAAGAGATGTCAGGTCAGGTCGCAGCCATTGGCAAGAGTGCAATTGAGAGTCGCTCGCTGGGTCGCGTCGTCGTCGAGGGTCGGTGGCCGTGGGAGTGTTGCTTACCAGCTGCGCGGAATTGTTAGCCTCGGGAACATCAAATCAGGTCAGGTCATTTTTTCGACCCCCCAGCGGGATTATCAGGGACGTTACCAGTGACAAACTTGAAGGGCTTGGTGACAAGCTCCTGACCGTCGTCCGCCATTGTGAATTGCTTGAGGAGGAATTGGCTTTGAGGAGGGGAGATTTGTCTGGGTCAATGCCGGTCGAGGATGGAGCTCGGTGCGTTGGATGGAGAGGTTGATGCGTAGACGTTGTCGGCTCGAATCAGGTGGTTCGATTTCCGGGAGAGCTCGATTTGTGCCTCAGGCCGTCACGGGCCAATGGCGTAAGGCACCACCCGAATTGGTGGGTCACTGGCAATTGCACATCAGATGTTCGGCCAACTCCAAACACTCCTTCCAAGGCCGACCATTTCCAATTGAATCACCACCTCTGGACTTCTCACAGACCCTCCCCACTCCTCATCAAGATGCGTCCCTCCTTCGCTCTCCGAATGTTCAGGCAGACGCCTCGCATGCTGCGACCCATCCCCGTGAGTTTGGCAATGGACGGCCGTTTTTTGGCCCTCGGTATGACATCAATTGGCTGACGGAAGTTATCGCTGCAGAAGGAAGACCAGGCTGGTACGTTGAACCGGGAGTCCCCGTCGAGGCTCCCCGAACCACTCGAGAGCTCGAATACCGACTCGGAATCACCTCAATGGGCTGGATACTAACCGAATCCAAGGCCACACCATCTCTCAGCGACTCCGAAAGCTCAAGCAGATCCCGCCTGAGCTGTACCCTCTCGGTAAACCCATGTCCTGTTCCCAATTGAGTCTTTTCTTGCTCTAATACTTGCCCCCAGCCGCCGTCGTCGGCTTCGCCCTGGCTGCCGCCACCTACTCGATCTCCCGCAAGTTCGTTGTCGACAAGAACCTCCGTCTGTCGCGACAGGGCGCTGCTGCGCGGGCTGGCGACCACGGCGAGCATGGCGACCACGCTGAGCACGCTGAACCAGCTGCTGAGTCTGCCGAGCCCGCCGAGCCCGCCCAAAAAGAGGAGCAGTCTTAAGTTTGGACAGTGAGGTTTCGGGAACCTGCCGGGGAGACTGAATCGATTACTTTGCCATTGGGGGGCGGTACTGTACATGTCAGAAGTGTAGTAGCAAGGAATTCCAGGCACAAATTTTGAATTTTGTTGGTGATCGTTATATATCTCAATAGCTTCCCACTAGTGACCCTTGAACCAAATGCCTCAGAACGCCCTCGCTATGCCAACAATAGAGTCAACACCAAGCATTGAAAAATCTGCTTCTTATTCGGGTTTTGGCCCTGCAACATCCAGTCCTTCTAACCCTTGCATAGGGTCAGGACCAGCATCTGGCAATGCCTTTGCATCGTCTGCAAGTCTGTCATTTTCATCCGCCGCATGTTCAGCCAACCAGCCTTCCTGTGCATTCGGTTAGTATTTAATAAATCGAATATGAGTTCAGAGTAGAACATACCTTCTCCCAGATAGCCGTCTTGCTTCCCAGCCCGTCCTCGGCGCTCTTGGGTGCTTTAGCTTGTGAGACCTTGAGAACCTTTCCGAAAAACTCCGACTGATCCATATTGTCGATTGCCTCCTTCGCGTCCGCGACGTCCTCGTACTCGACATAGGCAAAGCCCCTGTGAGCTTCTGTAGAGTTTGGTGCTTCGGGCTTTGGGACCTTGACCTCGACGATCTCTCCAAATGGAATGAAGGCATCAAGCACATGGCTCTGGGTGGCCATTTGGGAGAGGCCACCAACATAGACGGTAGCCTTCCATCGAGCTGCGTCTGACATTGTGGCTTTGTTATATGAGCTTCAAGACACGATACGAATAAGGAGTCGTGGCCAGCTGGGCGTTTGAGTTGTCGTTGTGAAGCTCGTTTCAACTATTGATTGCTCGCCGCATTGGCTGTGGTAAGCTCCGTGCTCTCACGTGATGAGCGTAGCTCCCTATGGCAAGCTCTCGGACAACCGTCATTCCAACCCAAGTCAATCATGTGTGAAATTTAAAAGTCCAAAATTATCTTATGAAGACTTCATGTGTGTAGAATTCTGATTATTGTTTTGGAAATAAACATAGTTTCAAATTCATTTGTTCCAGTTGACAGTGAATAGTGCTGTGTATAAAAGTGAGTTCTTACACTGAGTTCCACGTATAGTACGCTTCGTCTCTCCTACCTAGTAGGTTAAGCCGTATACGACTAGAAGCATGTCGCATCATCAATGTGCACTGTCGAAACTTTCCAATTGAAGCAAAAACTCGGAGCTAATACATATGGATGTATTTTTGTGGTTCGTTGCAGAAAACCGCAGTGTAAAAGTCAGTTCTGTGGCTCAGACACACTGACCACACAACCAGCGATGACTCGGTTAACTGCCTAGCGATTTGCTTAACGCCATTGATGATCCCACGTACAAATAGATCATGGATGTGAGTTCAGACTCTTACATCCAATTATAAAGAACGGCACCTTGGTCGACAAACCCAACTTGAGAGATGAAGCAACCAAAGAAGCAGTATCGAGTTGACCTTCAGCTTGGTGCTGAGTCATCACGTGATAGATGGCCCCACCTTCCTAGATAGAACAACTCAGGGGCACGGACGTGTCCGCTGGTAGGAGCTCAGGAGCATGGAGGGCGGCCTGCAATCTGGCATCATACCTCCCGGTTCAAGACAACTGTCCAACCTCGCCCTGCTTCGTCCCAGATCTTGAAGCTTTCCTGCGGGCAGAGGCAAGCAACTCGATAATATTTTCTGGCTTTTGTTAGGCCAGAATTGCTCAGTTTTCCCTTTATTTATCTGACCGCCACCTCGAAACGTCATCTTGAGCTGGTCCCTCCGTCGCATTCGTCCCCGCCATCACCATCATGGTGCGCCTTCGAGAGATACCCCGAACGGCCGCCTTCGCCTGGTCCCCGGGCGCTGGCAAGCCGATCTTGGTCACTGGTACTCGTGCCGGGGCTGTTGATGTCGACTTTTCGGACGAGAGCAAGCTCGAGCTCTGGGATCTTGCTTTGGACGACCAGGAGCAGACGCTAGAACTGCAACCTGTTGCCAGCATTAGCACCGACGCCAGGTAGACACAGACTCATGATGGCGGCACGAGAATACCACACGCTGATTAACGATCCAGGTTCTACGATGTTGCCTGGGGCCCTCCCAATGACGATCATCCTCAGGGTATCATTGCTGGCGCTCTCGAGAACGGCTCTTTGGATCTCTGGGATGCTGAGAAGCTCATCGCTGGGGAATCGGATGCCTTGATCTCTCAGACGACAAAACACACCGGCCCGATCAAGACAATACAGTTTAATCCTCTGAAGCCACAGATTCTGGCCACTGCTGGCGCCAAGGGCGAGCTCTTCATCTACGATGTGAACGACATCGCAAACCCCTTCCGGCTAGGGAACGCCGCTGCTCGCTCCGACGACATCGAATGCCTTGCATGGAACCAAAAGGTTTCTCATATTCTCGCGACTGGTGGAAACGGTGGTTTCGTTACCGTTTGGGACTTGAAGACCAAGAAAGCTTCCCTGACCTTGAACAATAGCCGAAAGGCCGTGAGCTCCATCGCATGGGACCCGAACAACTCCACCAAGCTCTTGACGGCGACTCCAGATGAAAATACTCCTGTCATTCTCCTCTGGAACCTCCGAAACTCCAATGCTCCTGAGAAAACCCTCCAAGGCCATGAGTCCGGCGTTCTGTCCTTGTCATGGTGCCAGCAAGACAGTGATCTCCTACTCTCTTCTGGCAAGGATAACCGAACCATTGTGTGGAACCCTAATACTGGTGAGCGATACGGCGAGTTGCCTGAAGTCACAAACTGGACTTTCCTTACTCGTTTCAATCCTCACAACCCCAACCTTTCGGCCACTGCCAGCTTTGATGGCAAGATCACTGTGCAGACGCTCCAGAACACCAACCCCGACACTTCCAAGGCCGCGGCAGAGAAGAATCTCGATGACGAAGACTTCTTCCGGGCTGCTCAGGACCAACCTCAGGACGCCTCGTGGTCATTGACCAAGGCTCCTAACTGGTTTGAGAGGCCTATTGGCGCATCCTTTGGCTTCGGAGGCAAGGTTGTGGTGTTCAAGGCAAACCCTACTCAGGCTGGACAGAAGCGGTCCTCCAAGATTTTGATTACCAACTTTTCAATTGACTCTGATGTGTCTTCCGCCACCGAGAAGTTCCAGGATGCCATTGCTTCTGGCGATATTTCTTCCATCTGCGCCGACAAGGTTGAGCAAGCCAAGACTGAGGAAGAGAAGGCAGACTGGCAAGTGCTCGAGACTCTTGTCGGCGACAACCCTCGTGGCAAGATTGTTGATTATCTTGGCTTCAAGGAGGAGGACCTTGCTAACGGCAGTGCCAAGGAGGAGGAGGAGACTCAGGACGATGCTGAAGCTAAGCCCGCAGCCGAGGAGGATGTCGAAGAGAAGAAGAAAAAGCGGGTTTCGAGCTTTTTCGATGGTGCCGAAGGCGATGGGGACGACTTCTTGTCCAACCTTGCTGCTACAAAGGGCGCCAAAACTGACAATCCTTTTCACCTCTTCAGCGATTCTGACACAGCAGTTGAGAAAGATGTCACGACTGCTCTGATGCTGGGCAACTTTGCCAAGGCCACCGAACTTTGCCTGAAGGAGGACCGTTTCGCTGACGCATTTTTGATCGCCAACTGTGGCGGCCAGGAGCTTGTCGACAAGGTCCAGTCTGCCTATCTGTCTCGCAAGAGCGGCATGCCAAGCTATATGCGCCTGCTGGGCTCTGTCATCACCAAGAACCTGTGGGATGTCGTCTACAATGCTGATCTGGAGAACTGGAAGGAGACTATGGCTATTATCTGCACCTTCTCCGACCCCAACGAGTTCTCGGATCTCTGTGAAACCCTGGGAGACAGGATCAATGAGGAAGGTACAAGGAAGGATGCTTCATTCTGCTACCTGGTTGGCTCCAAGCTTGAGAAGGTTGTATCTATCTGGGCGGCTGAGCTAGAGGAGGCCGAGCAGGCTGGCTTGAAGGAACCGTCCGAGGACTCTACTTTCTCCGTCCATGCCAGGTCTCTGCAGGACTTCATTGAGAAGGTCACCGTGTTCCGCCAAGTTACCAAGTTCGAGGATGGCGAGAAGGGACTCACCTCAGACTGGAAGCTGGCCACCTTGTACAACAAGTACACGGAGTATGCCGATATCTTGGCTGGCCACGGTCAGCTAGAGACGGCTCAAAAATACCTCGACCTACTACCAACCCATTATCCTGCCGCCGAACTTGCCAGGAACCGTGTGCGACTGGCCACGAAGAAGCCCGCTGCTCAGCCTAGTGCCAGGGTGCCAGCGTCGGCGAGTCGCACGTCGTCAAGGATCCCGCCTACTATGGGATATCAGCCCCCTCAGCCCGTGGCTGCCCCTGGACCGGCACCCACCACGGCAGCGAACCCCTACAGCAACATCGCTCAGAGCCCAGCTCCTCGATCTACTGGGTCACCAGCACAGCAGTATATGCCCCCGACAAACCCTTACCAGCCTCAAGGGGGGTATGCACCACCTGGCCAAGCTGCGTATGGTGCTCCCGGTGGCTACCAGCCGCCTGCTCAGGCCGGATATGGCGCTCCTATTGCCCCTCCACCAATGGCTGGCCCTCCCCGAAACAC